>BMAO01029558.1:0-269467 GCA_019973975.1 Trichonephila clavata | reverse complement strand
AAAAAAAAAACATTTAATTTCTTGTGTTTCTGTAAATAAGCTTATAAAAACACAGCTCGTCCAGCGTTTCATCGTTGAAACGGAAACGGCTTCTTATTTTTGTTACAAATTGTCCTCCGAAGAAAATGGACGTTCGATTCTTTACTAGTAGGTATTATAGTCATTAAATAGGAGTATGTTCTTTTCAGGTAGTCACCACATCTCCCTCCATTTAAAAAAAAAGACCTTTCTTTTGAATTTTGATGACAATGTCTCAAATCTAATAGACTGCATTGGTGCTTATACTTCTTTGATAACTTTATTTAGGTCTTCTGCTACATTAATGGTTTTGTATAAAAATTGATTCAGTTATTGAATCAGAATGTGATCCAATTTCAAGTGTTTCTCATTTGAAATTGAAGATTCAGTTGCTTGAGCTGTTAGTAATGCAATAGGATTTGAAGTGTCTCAAGTCTTCCTAGCAGGTCCGCTATTAATTAACGGCATTTAATTGAAGAAGGAACTATGACAAAATCTATTCTTGAGATGTGCTTATATTATTGTGTAAGCATTGCAGTGAGCCACTTAAATCTTTGCGACGTTCTCCCATGTTGTGCAAATATTTTTTTTACATATAGCATTTATAATTGGGCAAAAAAAATTCTACGTACATATTTCATAAACAGAATAAAAATTTTAAAAAATTAAATTGTTAGAAATTTTTATGAGAAATTTTTTTTTTAAATGATAATTTAGACAAAAATTAAATCTCGGAATAAGTTATTTTAATCCCGGGATTTCCGGATTAGAAAAAACACCAGAATCCAGGGGTTTTGGAAATCCAGGATCCCGGGGTTTCGGAATTCCGGGGTCCCGGGGCTAAAAACCTACTAGATATCTTCCAAAATTCTAAATGCCTCTGTCCAGAGCTGACACTGGACATCCTGGGGGGGGGGGGGTAGAAATGTCCGTCTACTGACCCCACTTGCGATGGGGAGAAAGTTACAGATGAAAATAAGAGAAGGCATGTGAAATTTCATGGTTTAACATACGCACCCACACCTCGAATTCTTCAAAGTTCAACATGTAAAAAAACTAACATTAATCGTATACAATACAACAAAAGTAAATAAGATACATTAAATGTAATACCAGATTCACACAATTCTTTGAAAAAAGTTTTCAAAATATAATTCAGACAAAAATTAAATCCCGGGATTAGTTATTTTAATCCCGGGATTGGAAAAATCCACCGTGATCCCGGGATTTTGGGATTCCGGGGCTGCAAACCCTATGGCAAATGTTGAATTTTGAAAAAATCTTTTCGATCTTTTTTTTAGATAATTTTAATAAAATTAGGAGGGGGGAAGCAAGTTATTTTTAAAATAAGTCAATAAAATAAAAAATTGAGGCACAAGACAGTAAGCCTATTTTAAGATAAGATTATAAAATGAAATAATTTAAAGTTAAGTTAATAAGACGAAAGATATTTTTTAAATTCAAGTTAAGATAATAAGATGAGATAATTTTAAGAAAGAAATCTAAATGCAAGATAACTAGATGAGATATATTTTAAGTAAGATAATCTTAATGTGTGTGTAAGTAATAAGATGGGATAATTTTTAAGATAATCTTAATGTAAGATAGTAAGATGAGATAATTTTAAGATGAGATAATCTTAATTTGTGTGCGTAAAATAAGAGGGCATCATTTTAAGAATAAATTTTGGATAATTTTAATTTTATTTATTCTGTTATGGTAAATTGTAGAACATTTAATCAATTTTCAGTAAAATTTTGGGGATTTTTTTGTTATTGTGTGATATATTAATTGCATTTTTATCAACAAAATACTATATTAAGCATAATTTTTTTTAAAAAATATTTATCTCAAAATCAAGTTCCTTGAAAACAAATTAAGAACACAAAAAGAAGTTCCTTTTGTTTTATTAACTAATTAACAAAATTCTGAACTCAAGAGGTGAACACATAACTATATCTCAGCTTCATGTAAATGGTAAAACAGTTCAACAGTAAATATCAGCTGAATAATTTCGCGAGGCTAGATATTATCAGTTTAAACCAGGGTGGCAAAACTCTATGATCAACATGCCTTTTTTCTAAAGAAATATTTAATGAGGTATAGACGGGTCATCAAATAATTTTGACTTGTGATTATTGGGAAAATAAACTAAATACTACTAAACAACTCCAAATTCTTTATTTGCTTCGAAAACTACATTTTGTACTTTATAGTAGTAAATGGTTTAGTTATATATACGTGTAATTCAAATTAAAGTAACATTAGTGTGTGTGCTGTTGCAGATTAGATGAAAAATAACTTTTATTAGGATTGTAAGAAGTTACATGTAGCAGAATGCATGCTGAATTGGAGTCATCTGCCAAATTGTTTTTAAGCGAGTCTTTAATGTTATTCATCGATGAAAATAATGACTCACAGGTGTAGGTAGATAAAAATGGGTTAAAATAGGCATATGGTCCAGCTTCTTCAAACAGTTAAATGCGTCTGATTTAACAACAGTTAAATCAGACGCATTTAACTGTGCTCTTAACGAATTCCATTTTTCCAAAGTTTTATGATTAGCATTTTTACTTATATTGCTTGTTAGTATTTCTGTTTCAATTAATTCCAACTTTCTCCGTTTTTCAACAAATTTTTGAATCCATATTGAACTAGACTGAAAATAAATCAGTTAGTTGCATTTCAAATTTTTCATTTTCCAACCAATCGAATTGGGACAAGTTCAGTTTATTAAATGAAGGCACATCAGGGTACGTAAAAAGCTTGAACGTTTACCGATATTTCTTAGAACTGAGAAAATCGCTGAAAACTGCGACCGATCACTCGCGTTTGTTCGTAATACCTCGTATTGAATTTTGTTATTTTGAACTAAAATGCAACCCGTTTTGATAGGTGGCGTGTCCAAAATAGTGTGTGCCACTGCTTCGCCCTCCCTGGTTTAAACATTAAAGTCTGGAAGTAACTCTTGTAATATCCGGGTAAATAAGTAGTAACGTTTGATGTGACATTCCTCGTAATGAATTATTGTAATATACAATATCAGTATCTCATCTTTGGTTCATTCAAGTTATGTCGCTTTTTGAAAATGCAGTTCGGTTTAGTTTTTCACTGCGGCCGCAGTAACCAAAGGTCATACCTGTACGCTCGTGATTGACGTTACTTCTGTCGAGTTGTAGGCTCCAGTTTTGATGTCACTAAGGACTCCTCGTGTAGAGGGAATAATGGACATAAACTCTATCACCACCTTTGTTGATAGATTTGGTGTTCTGTGTGGTGCGGAAGTTTGAAAAAAGAAATGTCTGCTCAGATTTCTTCCTAGTCACTTGACCGTGGTTCAAAATTCTTGACCGAGTCCAATGGCTCTCGTGTTCTCGGTGATGTCTTAAGAATTTTTGAAGCCCTGGGCCTCTATGCAAAAGATAGATCCCCCTGAGATCATTTTAAAGGGACACTATGTATAGCATTCTTTGTCTAACGCTCGTACAAAAGGTAACCCATAATACATAAATGTTTCTTACTCACAATCCTGCAAACGTTGGCAGAAACCGACTTGATTGACTGCTTACTTTCGACTAAATTATGGCGTATGGTGGTAGGACTAGACATAGACACGTATATGACATAATGATGTAGTCTTGCCACTGTTGCCAGTTAGTATACTGTTCGCAATTCCTAGTTATTTGGGGAACTACGTTTGACGATTAAAATTATTCGGAACATGATCTGATTTAGGCGGAGTCGAGAATGAGCCGAGGCCCTGGCCCAGTTTGCCCATGCCTTACAACGTCCCTCCGAGTTATGTTTCTGGGAAGTTAACCAACAATCGTTCTAGTGGTCTTTTGAATATTGTTATAAGCAAATATTTGAAAATAAAAGTAGACTCTCAATGAGAAATACTGAGTCCATCAAAAAGAAGGTAAGAAATAGTTATATTATGATGTAATTAAAATTAAGGTGAACCTTCATCTCACCTCTTTAAGTACTCAAATTTTATGCAGCAATATAATTTGCTGAAGTTATTAGTTTCTGTTAAAATACAATTTGCAATAGTTAGTTCTTTCATGATACAACAGATGCGAATCGATTGCCAAAAACCAGAGTCAAATATTATCCCTGTACTAATTATCAAGTGACACTTCACCGAGAACGAATCCTTAAGGCTCACATGAGCAGGAGATTAACTATTCTTCTCACTCACACCAAAACATATTACCCTTTTTTTAGATTAAAAATGACATCGTAAACGAAAAACAACACTTCCACGCACAATATAAGCTCCAGAAAACACTAAAACTGAAGGAAAAAAAAGGATTAAATAGGATTTTTACCGCGACATCCTAAAGCCATTCACATTTGTCCAGCACCACAACACGTCTTCCACATCAGTCGTCGCCTTTACGCTACTCTAATACCACTTGCATATTTAGCATTTGGTTGCCCCCCCCCCCTTACTTAGAGCTTATCAGCTTTACGAGCCATGGTGTATGATTATAATATATTCGATCACTTCTATAACCACCTGCCGATATGATTCTTTTTTTTTAAACCATGCAACCATTTTCTACGGCGAGATGTATATCACCAACCAAATGACCTCGATTAGTCCATGCCTTTGACAGCAGGGGGAGAAATGATTGCATTATTTGGTCTGGTCCAATTAAAAAAAGAAATGATATCAGCGTGGAAGATAAGAGATGGGCCTATGGATGCAGGTTCCCTGGATTTAAATTTAAATCGAAACTATCTGGGTGGTTCTGTCGGTTAATGAGCAAATAGATGGAAAATGCTGCACGGGCTTTCTCGTGGTATTGATTCCTGCGTGGATCTTTTTCTTGTTGTTGTTTTTGAAAAGTTGGGAGATTGTTGTCTATTGATTTATGGAACTGGTGTTAATACTGTTTTTTATTTGATTATTGCTGCGGTAGTTACTCTTGTTTTAGATTTGATGAGTGTGCTTTGTACGTGGTTCTTTTTTGATTTTTGTTTTCAGGGCTTTGTTGTGTGTGTTAGTAGTGTCTGAATATTTTAATATTTTGCTTAAATCTTAGTTTTATTTCTTTTATTTGTGTTGGCTCTGAGTTGATTTTTGATGTGTTTTTCTTTTTAAGATATTATTCTATGTGTTAGTAGTTTATTGAATGGTTTGTTTGGTCGGTTGAATTTTAGATCAACTTTTTTTTTTGTATTTTTGATTTTACATTTATTTTTGTTGTGATTAATAAAGGAATGTGTAAGAGGTTGTTTTTTTTTCTTTCTTTTTTGAGTAGTTTATGAAGAAATATGAAATGAAAAAAAAAAAATAAACAGAGTTGTACAGATAAAGCTGAAAAAATGTTATCTAGTTTTCTCTTGGGATTTCTGAATTTTATTCATTTTTAGGCAACTTGCGGAGGTGAATTTTTTAAAAAATTTTTCATTTTAAAACATTTTTTTTTATAAGTATGTATAAAGTTTTATTTTAAGTTTAAAGCTGTGAACTTTGAAAATTTTGCGAAATAATTCAGTTATTATATTGGTAATATATTTTTTTCAAAAAAAAAAAATAAGAGTTTTTTTTATCGTCCTAGTTGATTACTTTTATGTAGCATATGTATAGTATAAATGTTATTTCGGGCAAATATTCAGTTTAAAAAAAATTAAAGGGGAAAATTTAAGTAAAAATTATATGTTAATTAGAAAAACTGGGGAAGGGGTACTCCATTGTACAAGTTTTCAACTGTCCATGTTGCTCAAATTGTTAAACTGTGTGTTACATATATTATGCAGTTCGTTTTTTCGCAAAATTCGTTCTTGAAGCTCCTATTCAGTCAAATTCGTCACTGAAGCTGCATCGTCAAACACTTCCTCGACAAAGTCCCCAGATAATTGATAAACCAGCAGCTCTTGCAGCTTCCCGGAAAGTTGAAAATTTAGTTCAGTTGATTGTGAGACAACGCTTTTCTTCTCACGCAACGATTCTAGTCGAGCCAATCGTTGCGATATTTTTCTGCGAGAGCTTGCTACAAATGCTATTGCAACCGCATTGGTGGTAGTATATGAAATGAAGCAAATGGTTGCCAATTCAGGAAAAATGTGCGAAATCGGGGTTGCCTACTTGGCGAGTTATCTTGAACGTTATCATTGTTGTGATAGCACATAATAAATTTATTACAGCATCACGAAAAAAACTTTTTTTTTTATACAGAGATAAATGTTTCCTTGAAATCAAGATATTTCTTTCAATTTTTTTTCGAGTATCGAAGTGTGAGGTTTGCTTAAGTTTTTTTTAACTGTAAAGTTAACACTGTTCCTTAAATTGTAAGTAATTTTTCTTTGCTATTTTGCAAATGTACTCGAAACAATTAAAATTTTAACATTCTTTTCAATCATAAATTTTATAAAAATAATAATTTTTAAAAAGTCTGTTCCATTTGAATAAACTTAGTAATTTAATATTTTTAAAGGCTCTAAAAATTTTCGAACAAATCAAAGCAAACAAATATAGATGATTCTCTTTTATTCCAGAAAAAATAGAAAAATACTTGAATGCAGGAGGAAAAAATGAAACAATACTCAGTTACTCAGCTTGTTTTTTAAAAAGGATAAATTTTGTTATATTAATTTCACATACAAAAATGAAGATCGTGTCATGAAGGCTTAACAATCTGATATTAATTGATAATCATTTATAAAGCAATCATCATAATAGCAATTTTTTTAAAATCGATAGATTCGAACTTTTTTCCCCTACAAATATAGATATTTTTCAGGTAAAAAAAGATAGATGTTTAAGATTTAAATAAATTGTTAAGAAAGAATATTTTAAAGATATTTCCCATAATACAATACTTTCATAAACTAATCCATAGTCTTTAGTCCAGGAGTATTCAACCTTTTTTCTGCTGGGCTGCATACATATGTTAACAATTTCACGCGGGCCGCATCATGAGGATAATGTGGGAGGGGGAAGAAGGGTTAAAATATAGAAAAATTGATCAAAATATTTTAACTCCTGTTTAGCTTTTTTTAATTATAGGTTTTTTTATTTTTTTTCACTAACACTGAATTAGAAGTATAAGGGGTGATCAAATGAAAAGGTACGAAACGACATAAAAATGAAACAGTTAAATATTTGCATATTCCGCCATGAGAGAATATAGCAAGACATCTCGGGATGCCATTGGAGACTCTGACTGGGATCGGATAATGCGCGGGCGCCCGCATGCGCAGGAGAGAGCAAAGGCTCTTATACAAAGCGGCGTCCAAATGATGCGGCAGTCCGTATGAGGACAGGATGGCATTCGCGTTGCAAAATTCGACGATTGAGGAGCAGCGAAGTGTTATCCGATTTCTGACAGCGGAAGGTGAGAAACCGGCTGCTATTCATCGGCGGATAGTGACCGTTTACGGGGAGGAATGTGTCTCTGACAAGTCTGTCAAAAAATGGAGTGCTCGTTTTCGTGCAGGCCGTGAGAGTGTGGGTGATGACCAGAGACCAGGCCAGGCAAACACTGTCATCACGAGCGATCTCATCGACAAGGTATACAACCTAGTAAGAAGTGATCAGCGTGTCACATTGCGAATGTTGGCGCTGAAGGTGGATGTCAGCTATGGAACCGTGTGGACAATTGTTTACGACAGGTTGCGATTTCGGAAGGTGTGTGCCGCTTCGGTTCCGAAGCAGCTCACCGACCAGCAAAAGAAACTGCGTATGGGACTAGCACTGCAACATCTGTTTCGGTATCAGGAAGAACCCGCTTTCATGAAGCGGATCGTCACAGGTGATGAGACCTGGTGCCATCACTGCGAGCCAGAGACAAAGCGGGACAGCATGCAGTGGAAGCATGCGTCGTCACCTCCCCTTAAAAATTTCAGAGCCGTGAAGTCAACAGGCAAGTGTTGCTCACTGTCTTTTTCGACGTTCAAGGTCCACTACTTGTGGAATTTCTCGAGCACAGAAAAAGCATTAACTCCGATGTGTACTGTGAGACACTCCGACGCCTACGCAGGCCCATCAAGAACAAAAGTCCGGGGCTGCTCACGGAGGGTGTGGTTCTGCTCCATGATAACGCGCGTTCACACGTCTCCAGAGTCACAAATGGAACTGGACCAGTTCCAATGGGAGACGTTGGACCATCCGCTCTACAGTCCGGACATGTCGCCCTGCGATTTCCATGTGTTTGGTCCACTGAAGAAACACCTGAAAGGAAAGCGCTTCAACTCGGACGACGTACTCAAGGACACTGTGAAGGACTGGGTCTCGTCACAGCCACAGGAATTCTGTGAACAAGGAATCCCTTGGCTTGTTCATCAGTGGGATCGTTGTGCTCAGGCCTATGGTGTATATTTTGAATAAAGTCTACATTTGTACCCACCGTGTCGTTTCGTACCTTTTCATTTGATCACCCCTTGTATTTAAGATACACTCCTCTTTACAATTTCTGCATCAGTATGCGGTTTCATATGATTACCAATAATATAACAAACTTCATAAGATGTCTTCGTTACCGCTTGTGACATTACCACTGACATAACACTTTGTTCTGTTGCAAAGATTATTCAAGAAATCCTATTTATTACCTCTCCAAAGATATCTTCTAGGAAAAGTGTCATTGAATGATTCCTGTCTATTGGTGTGTTTTTTTAAATACAACAAAATCAAACAATTAATGATCCATGTGTCGTAGTCTCTCACTACCCCTATGATTATTAACTCCCCTTTGCATATTATCTAAATTCGGGTATGTTGGATTCATGATTAACGACTACTTAATTAATAAATCAATATTATTTATTAAATCTTTCTTACTAGAGAAATATACAAATATTAATCAAACTTTAAGAACAACAAATTACAGTGGAGTGCGATAAGAATTCAATTATGAACGGCGGAACACTAACTGAAACTACGGAGAATAACGCATACAATCAAACTACGCATTTATATCTAATTTATGAAAATAACAGATCTGATACCTTTTTAAGGCAGGATTCTTTAATACTGGATGGATCTAAGGAGCGCTTCAATCTTTGATATCTTCAGTTCCGTCCGAACCGGATTAATGAACTTTTTCAATAATCTTCCTCCGGCGAACAAACTTCCACTAGTTAAACTAATCTCTCAGAATCACCTTCTTAATCAACCTCGTAGTCATCCTCTCTAACAAACCACGTAGTCATCCTCATCTCTTCATTTCATTTCTCCTTTTATATCTTTTTCGAACTCGCTAAACCCGAAACTATCTTGTTTGCATAAGTCACACTTTTGGCTCTCGGCGGGGATTGGTTAAAATAAATACAATCTTAAAGGATTTGAGAGAAGGTTAGTGAAACGCGTAAGCACCGTCACAACTATAAAGTAGACAATCTCCCAATCGCCTTGAAATGATATATTTTCTTCGGATATTTTTCGCTTGCAAGGTATGAAAGATTGTTAAAAATTAGTTCCACCCATAAAACTGTCACTACTCTACTGTTGTCTGTTTTCACTATCCGTAACTGTTTTACAAATAGAAAAAGAATATCAATTCGCACTCGTACGACATTGATAACCAAAAAGCAAAATTGATGCAATTTGATTTCTTGACACCAATTTTTTAATATATTGTTCTTAAAATAAGTGAATTTTTCAGAGCAATGGGCACTGACCGGGTCATTTAAAAAGGCTCGATGGGCCGCAGGTTAAGTATCACTGTTTTAGTCCCATTCACCCTAATTACTACAAATAGCCTCTTGCAATATTTTAAATCCAAACCCATTCCGACTCCCAACAAATACCTTAAAAAATAAATAAATAAAAAATCGCTTGATGGTGCTTTTATCGAATAAAACCGGCGGAATAATTTAACATAAATGACTTTTTAAAAAACACAATAAAAGTAAGACTTCTCTCAGGAACTCACAAAAGAAGCCTCATTAACCGTAGCTGGAGGGTTGAAAATGACATAGGCATTAATTGCGTATCTCCACTGCATCTACCCAGCGTAATGACGTCTTGAATTAGACAACAGTGTATCGTGTCCATGGTACAAATTAAAAGGGGGGAAATATAGGGTCATCAAATTCTTTTCTAGAAAAATTAAAAGTAAAGAGGCTATTGCTTTTTTTAGAAAAATAAATGGATTTTTCTATTTTTTTTTTCCAACTTTTCGTTTGAAAAAATGGTATCTGGAAGGCGACATGGTAATAGAGTATGTTTTCGTTTTTGTATTTTTTCAGACATTAATCATTGACTACGAAGCAGCTTCTTTGGGTTTTTTTCCGGAAATGACTGATTTTAACCTTTTTTTATGTGGTTTGTAACAGATTGGAATGTTAAAAATCGTTGATTGAGGAAAATTGTTCCTCTGTCCACCCCCAAATTTTGCGGGCTGTTTTATTGCCATTAATCTTTCCTTGTTGCTACTTTGGGTGGCGTATTATACCAAAAACGTTATATATTGATTATTTATTCTCTTTTGTTATGATTTTCTAACTGAGAAGTAAGTGTAGCTTATTGCTAAACCAAACTCTTAAACAGCTATTTTCACAGTACTAATCATAGCCTTGCGTATGTACTGTTTCGTATGATGTAAAAGAACTCTTAACTTCTTGTATACATTGAAATATTTTGAAGTATTGATTTAGGTTATAAAAATAAATTCAGATATGTAAACTTGTTTCATTTATTAAGAAAATATTCTATAATGTTTGCTTTATTAAGTTGATCATTTTTATTTTAAGAATAATGCTTAAAAAATTAGTGATTTTTCAAATTTATATGAAATAATCAAAATTATAAAGTTATCTTGAAAAAATTAAAGTTTAAAAAAACTAAAAAACGCGCTTTTATATTTAATTGAACTAAAAAGTAAAAAAAAAATTTCTTAATATAAGAATAAAATGATAAACGAGAAAATTAATGTCAATGCGGTAAAAGCGTGGGGTGCTGGATATCAATTGTTATAATTTCTTGCTAGTTCTATTCCGAAATGTTGAGTGGCCGTGGTCGCCTAGTGGTCAAGGTATCGAATCGTGGTTGGTATGTCATGAGTTCGAGCCCAGTACGCGGCCGCGGTGGCCGAGTGGTCTAGGCATCGGATCATGGCTAGCGTGTCATGGGTTCGATCCTAGTACCACTAAAGACTCGCCGTGTAGGAGAGCAATGCACGTTAAATCTGTCGAGAGCTCAAACGTCCTCCCGTTGGTGTGGTGTGGTAGTTAGGAGAGGGGGTGCCAGCTCAGGTGTCGTCCGCGTCACTTGACCATGGTTCAAAATTACTCGGACCGTCACCAAAAGCCCTCGTGTTGCTAATCAGTGCGACGTTAATATTCTCTCACTCACTCGAGCCCAGTACAACTAAAGACCGGCCGTGTAGGGGCGCGATGCACGTTAAATCTGTCCAGAGCTCAAACGTTCTTCCGTTGGTGTGGTAGTTAGGAGAAGGGGGTGCCAGCTCAGTTGTCGTCCTCATCACTTGATCATGGTTCAAAATTATGAGGTCCGTCGCCCAAAAACCCTAGTGTAGCTGAATAGTGCGACGTTAATATTCACTCACTCACTCTGAATGCTGAATTAGTGTAAAAATGTAGTACAAAGGACCCCACGCTTTTACCACAATGACATTTTATTTTTATAATAAGAATTACTTTTTACTTTTTAGTTCGACTAACTATAAAAGCGTGTTTTTTAATTTTTTTAAACTATAATTTATTTTTTATTTTTTTTTTTAGTTCAATCTACAATAAAAGCGTATTTTTTAGTTACTTAAACTCTCATTTATTCATTGATGAATTAAACTTAAATGCGTCATTTTGTTTAGAATCTGGAATACCCATTGGCATTTTTGCTTCAGGATTGTAACTTAATCTTTTAGTCGCCAAATCTCGAAATAGGATCCGAAATTAGTCGCCAAACCTGGAAATGGAAAATCGTTACTCCTGATGATCCTGATCAGGACAATTGAACAAAACTATTAAGTTATTGTATTGTCATTTGTTCTTGACAAGTGTGCAAAATTTCGAACTCATCTGATCTTTTAAAGTGCGTAAAAATCGAGTTCAATGATTCCGTTACATACAGGTGAAGATTATAAAAGCATGTTAAAAAAAGAAAGAAAATGCTGTATAATTTGAAACATTTCTACATTCTTCTGAAGTTTATTTATATTGTTTGTCTATCAAACAATACTATTTATACTTTCTATCGGTCTGCCTCGAAACGTTCTTAAAGTTGTCCAAAATGCTTAACTGTTGTATGTTATATTAAATATAATTTTAATAGGCTGTGTGTTAGAATATACCATTGTTATGTAAATGCTTGATAAAACAAAAAAAAATTATATATACCCATATGCTAAAATAAATACGCGCTAAAAATCATAATTTTTATTTTCGGTCATTTATAATTATTAGTTAACATTTTAATTACGTTTTAAATTATTTATTCTAATTAGTGTGCTTTCTTTCTGAATTATAATTTTGTCTGTCTTAATAAATAAATCATAAATATTTTTAAGAAAATATCACCATAATGTACCAATACTAAAAGATAAAAAGTTGAAAAACATATTTATAGAATAATAGGACAAAAATTGCTATGCAAGCAATCTGGAGAGACTTTCTTCTAAATTCATTCATGCGTAGAAATTGTACAAAAAATAGAAAGCTGCCTATTGTAAATGTTGCTACTTTCGTGACATGTGCGTATTCACCAGCTTTGTGCTTTCTTAAAATTTCAAGAAAAGGCAAAATGGTTTTTTAAATTACAGTCAAAATTGCAATTAAAGGATTCTCAAAAGTGATTCTGTTTAGATTTCAATTTTAAATACTGACTTAAACTGTAAAATGAATTCTCTTGTAACCGTTCTTGTTATTATCACTGTAATTAATTGTACTAAGCTGCAGAAGCGCCCTCTGGCGATCACATATTTTCAGTTGAGGCCAGGTGAGTAAAGAATGTGATCTCTATGAGAAACCATCCTTGTTCTTTGTCCATTGTTTTTTGTTTATATGTGTTGTTTGTGCAACACACACTAAAGGAGACCTCATTGAACCAAATTCCCAGTGGCGTAACGGAAAATATTAGTGCCTTCTGCAAAGTCAAGTCTTGGGCCCCAAACCGGATCTTATAAAGGATTCGAAACCATAACATTCCATAGACTTTGAGCCCTCTAGAATCCTGCCCCCTTCCCTGCGATGCGGTGGTTGCGTGGGTGTATGTTACGCCACTGCCAATACAGAATTTATCACCTTTAGTTTAATTTTTAACTTCCAAAGCACTACACATCGAGTTGAATTTTCTTCATTTAGATGTTGATGGTTAAGTAGTTATAAGATTTCATTTTCCTTCAAGTTATTTAAATAAAAATAAACATTTTTGTAATTCATATGATTTTAATTGAAAAATTAAAGGTTGAACTGTCAAACGAATTCATAGAAGATCGAATAATTATTTATGGTTATAAATACCTAAACCTATACCTATGAGTAGCTAAAATGCTTACGAATACCTAAAATTACATGTACAGAGTGTTCGATGTTAGATATTAAACTAAAGGTGGTACATTCGGGGGTTGGGTTCAATAAATTTTCCTTTAGTGTAACAATTATTTATTAATTTATGTTACACAACAACACATATCGTTAATAAAAATACTGGGAAAGGAACACAAACTGTTTTTCAGAGCGATCACATTCTGTCCTCACCTGGCCTCTATTAAAGATGGATGGTCACTAGAGGACGCTTCTGATGCTCGAAGCAATCAGTTACAGTTATTATGACGATTTGTAACATAAAAGCGTTACTATAATACAAAAAAAAAATTTAAATTTATAAATTAAATAATTGATTGGATTAAAAAAATTATTCTGTATTTCGATTATTAATAATAATCAAGTCGAAATGCATATTAAATACCCAATTCAAATTCAAAACTGTATTAAATCAAATACTTAGATGCAAAAATTCCATCGCATATGAATAATACAATTCAAAAATATAAATACGTAATTTATTATTCAACTGGTTTCTGTCCAAGTTTCCTGCAGGCACAATGACATATACTTGAATACTGCAGTGGTTAAAATCCCGGAATAATGTACGAAATCTCCAGGAATAAATTTTCAGGGACCTCATATTTCAGGAATATTTCTGGAAAAGAATGTCCCCGCAGCGAAACAAAGCACTTTTCCCGCGAGCCATCGAAATATCGAATAAAGATGACAAATTGCCAGCGTCACCTACTCCAACTCCACAAGCGACAAATACACATAGTCTATAAATCACAAAAGACTCCAAAACCGCGATCTTTTATTTGTTATGTTTTTTTTCCTTCCACTGCGGTTTGGGGTATAAATTGATCTGGATTGTTTTGTGATAGCCTTAAGTTGGTGTAGTTTGGAAGGGTTTTTTGTTTCATTCCGCTGTAAAAATAAAAAGAGGGAAAAAATGGAATAAAAAACAAATCGTTTGCTGTAAAAGTGGATATCTGGAATGTTTTGTTTTATTCGATGTTATTTTACGTAAAATGGGCTTTGTGATTTTATTCTTCGGTGTTTGAAGGGGAAAACTGGATAAAATCTAAAGCTCCTTTGCTTTTAACATATTAAAAGTTTTAATGTTGAAACGTTGACAAAAAACATGTTAATGTAAATAATTTATTGTTTGATAATGAAAACATTCTTAAGTTCACCTATGTGACGGCCTGTTTTTTAAGAGAATTTTTTTTAAAGACCAGTAAAAAGATCGAACTTTTAAGTTTTTTATCATTTATTTATATGTATTTTAAGAGTATGTATATAATTGTTTGGCCAAAAATATTCAATAGAACGTGAGTTATAGAGCTTTGAACACACACGCCTCGAAAAAAGGGACACTCACTTCCTCCACGATTCCAGCTGATTGGCTGATCTGAAATTTAAAAAATTAACGGCGTTTTAATCTATAAGTTTAAATGCACAGAATGGACTGTACTCAAATGAAAATATCAAAAATTGGATTTTTGGTAGACCTCTAAAGAAAAAGTTTCGAATTTCATGGGGTTTTTGTTATGTTTTTGTTATCAAAAATAGAAATATTTTGAATTTTGGAATGATCGTCGTCCATTTGGTGCGTATATATGTGCTGAGTCTACCCTATAAATTTGAAGTCATCCGGTCCAACCATTCTTGAGATATGATGGAGGAAAGTTTGAAAAACACAGTTTTGAGAAAAACCGCGTTTAAATTTTCAAGTCTGATTGAAACAATGAAAATCTTAACTTGCCTTCAATCGGTGATGCCTAGTGGCGAAGACTAAAACAAGTTCGCCGAAATATTCAATAACTATAGATATTTCCTTTTAAACCTCGACAAAATTGTACATACTTATATGAACGTATATTTGCATTAAAGGGTCAATGTGGTATCAAGCCGATTGTAATCAATAGGTCCAGCCTTCGATTGCCAACTCAGCGCTCCGAACAGCTGCTCTTCGAACTCTTCTTTATAAAGACTTCGAATTATAAAAAATCACTTTACCACCGTAGACATGTTAAGAAATTCGTTATTTCGGGGTATTTTATTCGTTAAATAGGGGAGTTGCCTTCATTTTAATCGGGGAAAGAGAAATATTCGTTAAATCAAGGTCTAACTGTAATTGCTAAAGTTATATGATAAATTAATCCATCAAACTTCAAAATCTTGTTTCTTTTCATACGTATAAATATTTGATTAATTCACTATTCTTATCACATTGAGCCTTTTTCTTCTTTACTAAAAAATAAACTTTATTACTGCAATCATTTCTATGTCTGCAATCTTTTCTACAAAAATCGTGCTTACCTGAAAAGAATATTGTAAACTCTCTCTAAAAGTTATCTTTTGCAATATCTACTCTGTACTAATTTATTTTCAATTCCTATTCCTATCTGTACTCAAGCATTCACTAACTTTTTTTCTCTTTTCTAGGTAAGAACAATGCGCAAGCAATTATTTTGATTTTTTATCATTAAGAGGTGAGTAACTTCCGATTGTAAAATTGCTTTTTCTTAAAATACAGGGATTGATTGCAATTCGATTGCAGTTTCTAATTCCTGTCCGAGTAATTATGGTGCAATTTTCATCAGATAAAGTCGCTCTTCCGTCTTTTTGATATTTTAAAGACCTCCGAAAAAGCTCTATTTTCTGCAGATACCCGCACAAAGATACTTATTTTTCTTTTTTTGACCTTCGAATTTTTGTCTTTTGGGAATTTTCTCCCGCGATCTGATTCGGACCACACAGATGGTAATTATAGTATGGTTTTACAAAGGCAGAATTAAAGATTTTTGATTGCTGTACAATTGAGGATTCTTTTTTAATTATTTTTTTTTAGTATACGCCCCTTAAATTCTTATGTTTTTCATTTGAGATGTCAGTGAACGGTTTGTGCAATATAATTCTGCAACTTCAGGGGGGAATGTTGAAAGCATTCGTATTGCCATTTGGACCGTGAATCAAATTATTGTTGTTTATTTTAGAGGTTGTTTCTGGACTTTTACCGAAAAGAAGGAAAGGGCAGCGACGTTGTAAGTCGTGATCCAACAGGAAGTGGGTCCATAGTGTAGACTTGTGAGGGGGCTGGTCTGGCTCTCTATTCGGTCTCAATAAGATCATAATTGGAATAATTTTAACTGTCGAATTATATTCCTGGAAATATTTATCGAAAATAAATTATAGTTAAAAAAAACTAAAAAACACGCTTTTACATTGAATCGAACTAAAAAGTAAAAAAATAATTCTTAATATAAGAATAAAATGATTAACGAGAAAATTAATGTCATCGGGGTCAAAGCGTGGGGTGCTCTATATAATAGTTATAATTTCTTACTAGTTCTATTCCGAAATGTCCCTATTTACGCTGTATATGTGTTGCAGATTTAAATGCAGTAAGCCACGTTACAACTTGCACTTGTTCTTGCGGTGAAGAATGTTGAATGACGTGAACGTTGTGCTATCTAGTTTGGTTTTTATGAAACAGAAACTTTAATTTTTTCTACATGGAATATAAAAGAACCATAAGTGAAAATCTTTGTTTGCCTTAATTAATTTTTGATAGTGTAGTCATATTTTTCGGACACCCGATATTTTTCCCTTTCATTCATTTTTGTACCTTTCCGAATATTTTTATGATAGAAAATAATTTATTACCTTATTTATCTGACCATAAAGCATACAAAATCGACTCGAAATCGTAATATCTTTTGGTCTGAAGGCAGTTTACGATACCTAATAAAATATTCTTTTCTAAAAACCACCGCGTGATTTAGGGTGCGTCTTGCGGCCAAAAAAATACCGTCGTTTCATTTTGCATATTTATTTTATTACTTCGGAATCTTTAAGTTTGTTTTTACAATAAGTTGATCACATATCATAATAACAACTTATATGGAACATTGAAATCATTTTTCTGTTTGTAAATATGGACTCTCTTCTCTAACTTTTGGTCTAGAATAGTTCTAAATGCTCTAGTTTAGAGGTCGGCTACCTTTTAGGAGTGGCGTGCCAAACCAATCTACCAGTATGATTCAGTGTGCCACACAGTAGGGCATTTTTGAAACCACTCGATTCAAGCGATAATGCATGCAGAGTTAGAGAGTGGAGGTCAATAATATAGATATTTTTAGTTTTATTATGTATTAATTTTGTGTCATTTAAAGATATTTCTTAACATAAAAATAAACAGAATTAAATATTTCTACTTCTTCAATAAAAATAAAAGAATTAAAATTGTACATGTTTTATGAATTTTTAAACATAAAACAGAAGTATTTTCCTTCATTATAGTTAAATAAAAATTTTAATACGAACCTCGACTTGCTCCGTTCTACACTTTCATATCACAAAATCAGGGGTATAATTTGTGACTTTCAATTTGGCACGATTCTGAGCATTCAATTGTCAAACAATTTCTTTGCGGTCTCGAAATATTTTTCATATGAGGAAATATTTTTTTTACTTAGATATGTGTAGAACCAAAAGCGAAAAGCAGAGTATACGCGATTTGCTTTCATCAAACAATTAAATCTCTCCAGCAATGACATTCAACAATAAACAAAATAGCTGTAAGTTTATCTTTAAATATGGCTTCCAGATTTTTTCGTAATTCTGTAAATGTGAGTGGCATAACGTACTCCCCCGCATTGCGGTGAGGGACGGGAGGCAGGATAATAGGGGGCCCAAAGGTTATGGTTTTGCAATCTTTTTTAAGATACAATTTGAGGCTCAAAACCTGACTTTGCAGAGGGCCCTTAATATTTTCCGTTGCACCGCTGGTAAATGTCCATAATTCTAAAGACGTTTGTCATATAGGATCCATTGCAAATTTATCAACTTCCATCCACTCAAAAATTGACGAATTTGCAAAGTATTGCAAAGTTCCTCT
Organism: Trichonephila clavata; assembly: GCA_019973975.1. Lineage (NCBI taxonomy): Eukaryota > Metazoa > Arthropoda > Arachnida > Araneae > Nephilidae > Trichonephila > Trichonephila clavata. The sequence continues at coordinate 251,085 of BMAO01029558.1, read as the reverse complement.
GAGAATTGTACCGCGTGCCACATGTGGTAGGTGTGCCATATAGATTGCAGACCCCTGCACTAGGTATTCTAAATAAAGTTAGGATGCGAGTTTTTGCTCTCTCACATCCCCGCTTCCTCCAATCTCTGACCAAAATAATTTAAATTGCTTCTTTCACAAGTTACACGGACAATTAGCACCCGTTGATGAGCTATCCACAGATTTCACTTAAAAGGAATCCAAAACAAAGTAATTAATTTTTAAACTTCTTTCCGAAACACTGCAAGCACTGCAATTTAAATTGCTAATTTGGTGCCGATACAGGCATCTTTCTTCCCCTTGCATTACGGTTGGTGTTTCATGCCGTATTAGCGCCATTAATAGAAACCTACTAACAATCATTAACGAGATCGAAAAATTCCAGTCTCGAAGACCTCACCAGGTATATGCGAATACAATTTGCAATTCTTTGCAGTCCCAATATTAGTTAATTATCCATTCCTTTATATACACCTCCCCCAAAATAGACTTATCTTTCCCGCCACGGCTGATAGGGGTTCCCTACGGGACAAAGAGTTCCCTTTCCTTTTTCGTGATTTGCTAAATTTGCAAACAGTTTTCAATTAAGCTCTTGGATGTGGTGGTGGTGGTGGGGATATAGTATCGCTTCTGTGTGCCCCTAATGAAGTTTTAATTCATGCCCTTAATTCTTTTGTGTGCTTCAATTCAATTAGGGTGTTTTTTAATCTCCTATGCTGTTTCTCAGTCCTATTTCGTTTGAGGTGTGCGATAAGAAAGTAAAAGCTGCATTAATACGCATGCGTCGGGACAGTGAATTAAGGTTAAATCTGTACTTATGCTTTTATTTCAAATTCATTTAAGGATTTATATCAAATTGTATCATTGATTCGTAATAAAAATATTCTTTTTAATCGAATAATATATATATTAGTTCAAAAATAAAAATAAGTTTTGGGAAGCAGTCCTCATTTTGTGAATATACTCAGCAGTAAACCATTACTTTTTAAATAAAATATTTCCGCATTGTTAAAAATTAAACATATACGAAAGAGTTTTGATTCATATTTTAAAATTTCAATTTCAAGAACTTAGTTGTAACTTAATCTCTTAGTCGCCCAATCTGGAAATAGAATCTGAAATGAGTCGCCAGATGCGGGATGGGATCTGAAATTGGGAAATAGTTAATCCTGATGATCCAGATCAGGACAACCGAACAAAATTATTGTATTGTCATCGGTCCTGGACAAGTGAGCAAAATTTTGAATTTATCTGATTTTTTAAAGTGGGTAAAAATGGAGCTCAAAGATTCCGTTACATACAAGTGAAGCATATAAAAGGGTGTTAAAAAAATTTCAAGCTGTTATTTCTGTTGTGAAGAGTAATCATTGGTTAATATCCCGCAAAATATTTTAGTGGAAGAATCCAAACTTATTTGAAAGCTTTTATCTTCAACATAATAAATATCTGTGAACATTCAACCATTCTTGAAGATACAAATTTCCTATTAAAATGACATACCTCATGATACTATGATGATCACAATCATCAGGCAATAAAATTTGTATAACCTAGAACGTAAATGCATTATGATAGTGCAATGTATGTAAAAACATCTTACATGAGGTACCATTGCCAATGGTAAAACACATCAAACAATTTATTATACAAGTTCGACAATACTGCACCCGTAGCGTGTCATAGTCTCCGACAATTTTATGGAGAGGATGCAATAGACAACATCACTTATCATCAAGGACTTAAAAAATTCGAGAAATGTAGACTGTTAAGACCAAGCAAGGTTTGGCCATTCTTCTTTTTAGAGGATCTTGATCAAGCCATAAAAATAGTTTGAATCCAATTTTGCCAGAACTAGTCGAAGCTTTCTACATTCACCGGACAATACTCGAAAGACTGCCTGGGAACAATACGCTTCACCAGAATGTTTTATGTCAGATTTCACATCATTATATAACAACGGCATGAGAGAATCTCTGCTTGTGTCTTCTTGCTCTCCCAATACAAAAATGAGCCATTCTTGAAATAGATCGAGATTGGAGATTAGAAGTGTATTATGCCCCGTAACGTAGAGTGTTGCATTCTGTACCACCTGAATCGATGTTTGAATCAAAACTTTAACCCAGAAAGCTTTTGTGGAGTGTATGCTGCAGGCAATATTTCATTATATATATATATGAGGTTCTAACTAAACCATTGAATTGTCTTCATTTAGGCAGACAGCAATCCACATTACTCGTGAAGAATCTCTGAGTTATCAAACGGTTCAGTGTTATCCTTCATAACAACATGAGTCCTCATGTGCTACCGTTATCACTCTTCAAAACATAGTTACACAAAGGAGAGAAGTGTTTTATCCCTCCTCCCCTCACTATTATCCTGACTTTGCGTCTAGTCACCTGATTTAAGAATCGACCAACTCTTTCAGTCGAAACCTCTTCGATAATCTTAATGATGTGAAAACTGTCATCCAAAACTTGGACTTTTCTATAGTCTTGAGCTTCATGGCCGGCATTGCCTCCATTGTCTCGAGACCTGGTGCTACTGAAGCCATATAGCGGCTCTCTTGCAAGTTAAATCTGCTGAAGCTAAAAGTCCTTTTGTTTGCTCAGTGATAAGATTTAAAAATAGGATGTCAGTTCAGGTGTCATCCACGTCATTCGACCGTGGTTCAAAATTGCGAAATCTGTCTCCAATTGCTCTCGTGTTGCTCCAGGGTGTGATATTAATAAATAATCAGTCAGGACATAACGACACTGGATTCATTTTATAGCTGAAAGATAGTGTTAAGGCACACCACTGATGAGGTGCTGATAAGACAGGATTACTGATAAGGTACTGGTAAAGCAGGATTACTGATGAGGTGCTAGTAAGGCTGGATTACTGATGAGGTGTTGGTGAGGCAGGATTACTGATGTGAAGGCTGCGTTAGGTTGTCTAGGGCCCTTGATAGGTCATTGTAAGTGTGAGAGCGCATACGCCTGGTTTCAAGATAGGCTGAGAGAAAGCCTGGGAATCTCTTGTAGAGTCTGTATTGGAGCGTCGGAGAGCGTTGAAGCGTCTGCGTTTCCCCTTTTGATGTCCCTTTAATGTTGGAATCTATCACACCTTTCCAAGCAACACATGATGCAGAATCACTTCTATTTGGATGTATCCGGGATTACTATTTGGCTATTTGTCCATGTCATTCATCGTGCGGTGTACTTCGAAACTGGAGATTGGTTTCTCTCCCTTTGACTTCCTGGATAAAGGGAGGTCAAAGGTTCACTTGCCTTAGAATATAAGCGCCGAATTGTCCTGTCTTGTATACTTTCCCACACGAAATTACGTGGACGTTAAGAAGTCATTAGTTCCTGTGACATCTGTGCGTCCCCCCCCCCTCCTTTGGGACACCTGCGACTCCCACCCATGGCCGAATCAGTTTTAGGAGAATTGACCACCACATGTGCAAAACACCTGCAGTTGCTAATATATTGCGTCGGACGTGTCTTGGTTAGCCCCGGCAATTTGACACGAGGAAAAGCCCATTCCACCCACGGCCGGATGTAGGGAGAGAAAAAGACGCCAAAAAACGGTCAACCGCAGAGGCCGTGAGAGAAAGAAAAGTTGGGAGCGAAACCTTTGCAGTGAACGGACACCAAGATCCCTCCCTCACAAAGCAAATAGAAATTTGGGACTCTAAAATCATCTAACAGTATTAAATTGTAAATTAGCGTACATAATAGCTGTGACTTAATTAAACTAAATTATTATATTTCAAATCACGCTAGCTTTATTGAATCAAACGTCACAGTTCCTTTACAGGAAATCGGTCCTCTCTTTGGTGTAGACCGCCGCAACACTAAGAGGTCACAGAGACGGTAATGACGAATATGCACTAAGAAGTACGTAGAAATCATATATTCCCTGTTCTTAGCATGTCTCCTACAGTACAGAGAATGGATAGAAAAAAAGCCCTTTATACTTACCTAAAATACTAATAATTATAGCCTAAGATAAAGCATTAGAAAAACACTATATTACTGCATTAATATTTTCATTTATTTGTTTCCCCCCAAGTAATAAATTATTCTGCCTTGTAATAAAATTTTATTTAACTAGCATTATTTAGTTAAGTATGATAAGCTTAAAGATTGGAATTAATTAGCAATTCTCCACCAGTGAATGAGTGACTCTTTTAATGAACACATGATACACATATCAAATTATAATCAAAAGGCTTCATCAGGTACCAATCTCCAACAATACTTAATGAGATTTATAATTTTCTCCTCTCTTTTGAGAGAAAAATATTCTGCAAAGCTTAGTATTGCCAGACTTTTCAAAGCCTCGGCAGACACCATTATTTACTACTCGTTAATTAGCTGTATTAGTTTAGTTGTTCTGTTCAATTCCGTTCATTAACAATTGCTATTATTCGCTCCGTTTGTAATCAGATTTATAGTTTTTCCTCTCTTGAGATCTTATTTTGTGCTTTTGCTACAATCTTTATGAACGTGCTCGCATTTGTGTGCGCGCTCATTAAGCTAATAGACTAATATAGAATAGAAAGTTGTATTTATAAAAACGATTTGAAAATAGTAATTAACTGAGTTGTTTTGTTAATAAAGAAACAGTTTGAATAAGTATGTTTTTTTTTTGTAATTATTTCGAAATTATAATGCTTGTATCGGATGGCAGCACTAATTAATAAAACAATGAGCATTTGTTGTTGTTATTTTCTAAAGCTGCCATCTTGAATTCAGGAATGTAGTGTTAATCGTATGGAATTTTTACTTAAATTCTCACTATTATGTTTATTTGATTGCACTATACAGGCGAAAGAATTATAATACAATGAAGGCTTGTGCTGTTTATATTTTTAACTAGTGTTGCCATTTTTTATTTAAAAAAGTTAGAAAACACGCAAAAGAATTATTGAAATATATACAAAAGTACTATTTGACATTCGAAATAAAAATACATTCAAACAAAAAAATTTCTTCAGCATAAAAATCTTCGATTACTTTATTCTATATAGTTGAATATTATTTTACTTAGTTGTATCATAAATTATGATACAATTAAGAGACAGTTGAAGAAACGTGATGAAATTTAGAAATAAATCTTTTTAAAATGTAAATTTGTGGCAAGCAGTCGGATGCTAAACATCTTTGGTTAAAGAGCTTAATATGACATTAAAATATTACGATGAAGACGCTAAAGAACATTAACATTTAGAGCTACAATAAAGACAGTTGCGGAAACTACCATATTTAGCATTTGAAAACAATAAACAGGGACATAGGATCTATTTGATCCTCATGTATGGACATCAACCTCTCGACTGACGGTTCCTGGAATTGTCCGCTTGAGGTCGCTGTCCATGTACTGGTTTGTTAAAAATCTAACTTTAAAATTGACATTATGTACCTGTTAATTACCTTTTTGACTTCATACAGGCTGTAAATCTCTTTGGTTTCTGATTTGTCGAGATATCCACTGCTTCCATGGGAATTTCCATCCTGCTTTCCTTTAAGAATATTTACTCTTGTTCAAACTGGAGTGTCGTTTTTGTCATTCTTTTGCCTCCAATATTAACCACAACTTATAGTCGAGTAGATTTAAATCTCGATGGTTGAAGGGCAAATCTTCGTGTTGTAGGGGTGGTATCTATATCAGCCAGTAATAGCCTCGGGATTGAAGTGATCATTTTGGTCCAGCGGTAGTACCGAGATCAAATCTCCTTCATTGGTGACCTTGACGCTGAACAAAGAAAGCCGCAGTCTTCGCGCCATCTTTTAGTCGCAAGAGCAGCTAAAGCCGTCAGACATGCATTGCGCAACAAACACGCCGACAGACCCAAATGGTGCAACAAACATACCGTCAGACCCAAATGACGCAACAAACAAGCCGTCAGACCCAAAATGACGCTACAGCAACTGCAAACACTTTCGCCATAACAACTATATCGTTCGTTCTCCTACCGACTCACTGGTAGGGGAGTGTGGGGCGGTGGTATCTGTATAAGCCAGTAAAAGTCTCCGGACTGAAGTGATCATTTTGGTCCAGTGGTAATTTACGTGCTTACGGAACAAAAGGTACCGAGATCGAATCTCCCTCAGTGTTCTATGAAATTCGGAAGATTCTCTTACAACCACCATTGGGTCGTCTTTACCTTATGAGCAGCAGCCGAATTTTGTTGAAAAATCCAATATTTTCCATTTAACAAGTTGAGGGGCTTCCATGATGGTAATAACTGATACCATCCTTCTCTTGATAGCAAATGAACTCTTGCCGTGGTTTTCATTTCTTTCTGGCAAAAATGAACCTCTGAGACGTCTTCATAGCTAAGTGAAGTATCTTTCAACCCCAGTTGGAAGATACTTCAACATCAGAAATTTGTCAGTAACGTTCTGAGCATAGCGCCACAAAAATGCATTTGTTTTAAAGTACCTCTGGTGCTTAAATTCTTTTACAACAAAATAACCAATTATTCTTCTATAACCTCTTGGCCTAAGGTAGAGGTTCTTTAAATGTGTGTCCGTGGACCCCTGGGGTCCTCAGCGCTTTTTTAGAGGGTCCGCGGAGGATTCTCATTTCATGTTAAGATTTCCCTCTTTTACAAATTGAAAACTCATTTTTCAACATAGTCACCACTAACAGCTACACATTTGTTCAATCCTTCTATCCATTTCTTCATTCCGTCTATGAAGAAAGATTTTGGCTGGCTGCTTATCCATTTGCGCTCGGCTGTCTGATTTTTAGCATTCTGGATTCATCATTATGACCCAGGAATAATGATCCATGGAATATCGTCATTCTGGCTCTCCGAATGTAAATAAATTCAAAACTTTAATGCCAGCAGCAAAAGTCATGCTCACCATCTTTTGAAATGCAAGTGGTGTGCTTTACACGGAATTTCTGACTAAAGGATTAATGGTGAATTCCGACAGGTATTGCGCAACATTGGTGTCACTCAAGCAACGCATCCGCAGAATCAGACAGGAAAGGAACGCCTTTCTTTAATATCATGACAATGCAAGACCGCATTGCAGTGCACAAACAAAGGACGCCATGCGAAAACTGAAATTTACAGTGGTTTCACAAACTTCTTACAGCCCAGATTTAGCACCGTCAGATTTTTGGTTGTTTCCAAAATTGAAGGATTCGTTGAAAGGTCAACGTTTTTCAAGGGATGCCGATGTTCAGGCAACCGTGCACAAATGGATACGCAGCCAACCAGATTCTTTCTACATAGACGGAATAAAGCAATAGATAGAACGATTGAGTAAATGTGTAGCTGTTAGTGGTGTCTATAGTGAGAAATGAGTTAACAATTTGTAAGAGTAATAAATTTCCTTCATTCTGATACCTCTGTTAATGCTTTACCTTGTCGGAAGCTTATTTTATAATATTGGAGACCTTACTTATCAGTCATCCCTCGTATATCTAGCGAAGAAATATCTTTTAAAAAATTTAAGTGTTCTTTTTGTAGAATAAGCCTTTTCCTGCTTCACGTAGGAGATTTGGGTGCCAGTTCAGGTGCCGACTTCGTCATCATTCTGTGGTTCAGAACTTTTTGGTCTATCGCTTAAAGTCATATGGTTTTTTTTATGGAATTAATTCAAATCTACCAATGTTGGTCAAATAAAACAAACACTTTAATACTAATATACAGGGTGTCCTCGAATGCCGTGTACAAACTTGTAAGGGAGGTGGAGAACACCCTGATTAGCCATAATTACATCGGAAAGCATGGGCGGAAACTTAACCCTAACGAGATAAAGAGACACAAAGACAGCAAAGTCACAATACATAATGTAGAGTAAAACGCCTTATATATCACATAAACAAGTAACAAAGAAGAGTAATAAATTAAAAGTATGGTATTGCAGCATCACAGGGAGTGTTTGAAGTTGCTGCCAATGGCATGTATGCAAGCACGGCACCGACGCGATTTGGATTGGCAGACATGTTCGAAAATACTGGATATTTCATGGATCGTAGCAGCAGCGAGGGATATTTGTGCCACTAGGTCCATTTCAGATTTGACGGGTGTGTCATCAATCCTGGCTCTGAAAGATCCGTGTTCTACCAGGTTCTGATGTACTTGAGCGAACATTTGATGATTCGGTTGCCACCTCGTTGGATGTCTTTCCCCTTACAACCGAACGTACATTTCCGTTGACAGATAAAGTGGATATCCGTCAACTCGGTGTTAGTACGATTCATGTTCATCACGCACGCTGTCCGTGTCTGAAACGAGAAAATCACATGTGCCGACCTTGCGAGCTCACGTACAATGGCTACCGCTTTCAGTACGTGATTTCCTATGTAATTATGACTCCTCGCGATGTTCTCTACCCCTCCAAGTTTGTATATGACATTTAGGGACATCCTGTATGTTTTTATTCATTACCTAAATGAAATTTTCCAGGAAATTTTTTTTAGCTTTTTTGCATCAATAAATTAAATGTAATACTATCTTTCTCCAAGATAAACTGTTATGATTCAAAGGAAAAGATAGTTAAGGTATCCGACTACCCTAAAACTGTGAATTTTGCCAAAAATTGACAATTTTTTTATGATTTTATTTTATGGGCCATCTTATTAGCTTTATAAAAATACCAAGTTTATCATTTTCCGTTTACTAGAACAAAAACTACAAGTGTTTTAGTAAAAGCAGATGCTATTACTTTAAGCAAGATGTCATACTTTAAAACACGTTTTACTCGAAATATATTTTTTTGAAAATACTGAAACGGGGCCAGCGATTGCTAAAAAAGTTTTGAAAATAATTAACTGAAATTTTTTCTGTAAGTTCTGTATAATCGTAGAATTGCTTTAACCTTCAGATTTATCAATCACTGTTTTATTACAAAATTTACAGTATCTTATGTTAATATAATCACTGTTTTTTTAAGCACTGTTTTTTTAAACTGAGATAAAGTGCTCTAGTTTTTGTAAAAAAGGAAATATCTTTTATCCTGAAGGTCATTTCAAAATTGAATAATATAGCAACACATTAGATTTAAAAAATTGAAAATTTGTTCATAAACCTTTGGTGCAGATTGGGCCGCGTTTATGCTATTTTTTGTCAATTTTTACCATTTTTTCTCATTTTAGTAATAATAATTTCTTTTTCTCTTCTTAATTTTAGCACATTTTTCTTAAAATGCTCTAAACAAATCTAAAAATAACAAAAAAATCCCCATATCTATTTTTTTTTTAAAAAAAATTGTCGCAACCAGTCGGAAAAAAAAAAAACATTTTCTGTACAAATTTCTGATTTGTACTCAAATAACTAGAGACAAAGATATAGCACAAAATTCTGTGAAAAAATAAGTTTTGATTTTCACAATACAATTCTCGTTGTTGTGCATGAGTTTCCAAACATCTTGGGACTCAGATAACTAGTTGAACATGAAAGCAAACATATTTGTGAAAGTTATTTCAAAAACAATTTCCTGAAAATATGAAATAAAATATTATTTGATAGGTTTGCATGAAAATTCTTAGTACAAACTTCTTCCCCCTAGCGTGGAAAGGAATAACTGTAGATATGGAAAAAAGCAGTTATTGTTTGTTTTGTAGAACTAATGGATTCTATTTCTTTATGTACCAAGTCTTAGAAGAAATGGGGAAAAAAGTCGACTTTGAAAATGTTTTGAGTAGTATATTTTTGTCTAGACTATTTTTATTAAATTGACTGAGATCAGACGTCTTAAGGTCTATAAAGATCAATTTATTGGCTTTTGTCTAATGGATCTAAGGTTAGGGTTCACATTGCTATAAAATTTAAAAAGAATCCTTGGTATTTTCGTATTGGTTGAAATGTTTTCTTTTGATTTTCTTTTATTATTATTAATATTTATTAGTTACAAATCGATAGTTAAATATTCATTTTCATGAGTGAATTAAAAGAAAAAGGAAATATAAATTGAAAACTTAAAAAGAATTTTTATTTTTCAAGATTAAACCACTAACTTTAAATTCGTTCCATGCCGTTCGCATTTGGTTCACTTTAGACACATATATTATTCCTTTTCACTTTCACTGCTCAAATGGAATATGTTTATCTTTGTTACTATACAGCTCACTCAGAAAGGGGAAGGGAAGTTTTTTGTGCCCCCCCCTTTTTTTTTTACAGAAATAAAAAACATTTTTAGAAATTTATTTTAGTTATTATTCTGGCGACTTTACCCTGTTGTTTTCTAAAGTTTTTCGTATTTTATTTCATATATCTAACTGAAATATCAGTTGCTACTTTTTATTTAAATTTTTAAATAAGTTTGAGTTGATTTTTAAATAAAAGTTATGAGGTTCTAGATTAGAGGAGCCAAACTCACAAAAACGTTCTAGGAAATTAAGCCTCATTGTGAGGAGGGATTGATCGTACACTTGGGGTTTATACTCCAAGTAGGGTCGCCTCTAGAGTTGTGACAGTTCTATCCGCGCTCTTTCAACAAACAATTCTCCTGGGGAATTTCTGGTCTTTAAAAATTATTTTATTATAAAACTCCTCTTCGAAGAAGAAAACGTGAATATGTAAATTAGGACTATTATATATAGACTAGGCTTTCAGGTTAGAGAAAGATAGGATAGACTGCTAGTGGAGCAGAGGTTAATCAAGTTGAATGTGAATCGTGGATATTTAATATTTGATAATTGAATTACTTAAGATGTCGAATTGTCACTAGAGATTGAATCTAGATTAAATAGCGAAAAAGTCAGAGATATTGAATTAAGTGTGTTAAACCTTAAAGTCTTCTCATAGCTCGCTTACCCCGTTAATTGTCTTCAGATTTATTAATTGGGTGCAGCTCTTATCCTTGATTGACTGAATCTGAGTTGTGGTTAAAATTGTGAATAAATTATATTGTTTTTGAAGTATGGCTAGTCTTCCTTCCAATTTTCCCACACCTTTAGGCGCTCAGGCAGGATCCTTACAGGGTCTGAAGGCCATTGTGCTTTTTGTCTTGGTAAGGTTAGCTAAAGTCTGTAGGTATAGGGTCCAAGTCAGACTTCTGCAATTCAGTGTCCCAATCTTTAAGACTTCAGAAACCGCTTATCTCCACCCCCTATCCATTATTGAATCGTTTATAATGGGAGCATCTTCAGTCTTTGAATTGTTATTGTGGAACGAAGTCTTTTCCAGTCTGTCCCAAGCATATCACTAGCTTCTCGTGTCCTTGATTCTTTTTGATTTCCCAAGTAGGACCTTATTTTTCATCTATTGATTGTTAATATCATGAGTTTAGTCATGTCCTGCTGGTCTGTAGAAACACGCAACAAACACAGTATTAGCAACAGCAGTTTATTTATTGAACTGGATAAGCTTGTGGTAATCTCTGGTTACCCCTTACATCCGAACCCTCCTGTCTATCTGTAAACCCGGCTAGATGTGTAGGAGGATCTAAATAATCCACATACATTATTCCAATCTAATTTGATTTATTAATTCTTATTAATGATTATGAAACAGACACAACACAATTCTAATTAAGGTATATTAACAATGGTAGAGTGCAGAGGTGAGATACTCTAATGCGGGGATAATGTTACAGAACTTCAACTGATTTTAAGATAGCTTAAATATGCTCATTTACAACTACATCGCACACTAATAATCAGCCTTTACTTAATCAAGTTTACGATACCTGAATCCTTAATGCTTCGGATCCTTCAAGGGAAACTTCAGGCACTTTCTTTAGCTTGGTCAAATTACGATGGCTCCAAGCTCTGTAATCTTTAATTCCACTGCTTTTATATCTTGACTAACCACTTCTACTTGTACACATCAAACGTATCAACTTTTTCCTGTCAATAACTACGTGTCAACAGATCACTTGCTTCACTTAACTTAACTTGACCACTCTCTTTCAACTCGCGAAAACCGAATTTATATAATATTCCTCATTTACATAAATCACGTTTGGTTTCTCGATGAAGGTTGGTTGAAATAAATATTTTGTTTTAAAGAAAAAAGAAGAAATTAGTAGAAACGCGTATCGATCCGTCACAAGCTCTCAAAACTGGATAAGCTCTCAAGGCTTTGGCTTAAGGAAAACAAAACAGTTGAAGAACTTAATCAGAAAAGGGGCGAGAAGTGAATCGATATAGTATACAATAAAATGAGTAACAGAAAAGTAAGAGCAAATTTCGCGACTTAATAAAGGGGTATGAATCTATTCGGCTTGAAACAAAATATAGTCAGGGAAGTTTTAAAATATGGGAAAACTGGATAAGATCGTCAATAAGATCATGATCCAAATAATTTTTATCATTAGATGTTTTCAGCGGACATATTCTCCGAAAAACTTGGATTTTATTTAATTCATGAATAATATCTGAGAATTCGTACTTAATCTTAAATTTCATTTCAATAGACAAACTTAACCATTCACACAAAGTTTAATCTATCAGAAATAAAGCCTTAAAGTGAAATAGTTTCGACTTTATTATTTTCTTTAAAGTTGTTTTAGTTGAAAACTTGAAACTTTTTTTTAAAGTAATTCTTTTGTAACTGCAAATTCCTTTCCAGTGAAGAAAGATGCAACTGTTTTTCGATAAATCGATGGCTCAGACGTATTGCCTTGTACTTTTTCGGTGTGAAAGGTGTCGAAATATATCGGTTTGCGATTTAGAAACGGAACGTTTTTGTAAAACCGAAGTAACATCTCTTTTTTTCCCCTCTCCAGAAGCAAAAAAAAAAAAATTTTCAAAATAATGTTTAAAAACTACTGACATGTGAAATTGATTTGTTTTGTTTAATCTGTATGATTTGGTGGTGGAAAAAATATTTTTTTTAATACTATATCTCTTTTTTTCTTGTAATATCTACACCTGTTGGAGAAAATTCGATTTTCCTTTTCCTTTGTTCAATAGGAAATTTTTCACAAACATTTTTCTTTACTTTTTTTAGTATTGAATTAAACCTGACTCAGATCTTTATGGTGACAGTGCTGTAAGTGATTTAATTTGTAAAAACAAGTAATATAAGAATAATTTTTTAAAGTTAATTTCTACTTAGGTCAACAAAGAAAAAATTTATTTTAGTTGATTAATTTTGATTAATTAATTAATGTTTGAAAAAAATATCAGCATCAAGTGTCATTTGAAGCCGAGAAAAAATTCGTTAGAAAAACTTGCTGGCGCTATCTGTTGGTGCTAGTTCTCTTCGTTAGAAATAATGCAAAAAAATAAACTTAAAATTAAAAAATAAAATTTAATTAATAAATTGATATTTGAAAAAACTGTGTATTAACATCAAGTATCATCCACTGCAAGTTTGAAAAAATATATAGGAGTTGAATAAAGATAACGTATTTATTTTGTATCTATATTATCTTACATAATTATTAAACTCTCTTTTTAAAGAGATTCACGAAATGTTCGCATTTTTTAAATATATTAAATCACAATAATACGATCGACGATTTTTTTTCCAGCTTATTCACCGTATATTCCAGGGCATAACGTACACTTTTAACACACAAAATAAGATCGAAATTTATGAATGCGCGTTATATGCCTGATATAAAAATGATAGCTTTGAAAATAAACAGAAGATGAGCATTAAAAAAATTAGATTTCTACGTACATATATATGCTGAATGCTTAAAGTAAATGAGTTATGTCTTATGAACTTTTCTTATTGGGTAACATGAAAAGTTCGTCATATTCCATTACATCTTCAGAACATCGCAAATTCTATTTCATCTTCACCATCACTATTATTTTGATCCATAAGTAAATAATCCTTTTCTGTTCCATCTAGTTTGTTAGATATATTACATTTATTTCAATTCCTACTATTAGTTCATACTCTCCATATATATATATATCTTGTTCAAATTTTCAATCGTTAATAAAATACCTTTTATTCACCAACTGAAGTCCAAATACATTTTCTTAAACTATTAGTGGATGACACTTGATATTAATACAGCTTTTCAAATATTAATTCATTAAATAAATTAAATTTTATTTTTTAATTTTAAATTTATTCTGTGATATTTCTGACGAAGTTACAACTAGCCACAACAGATGGCGCCACTCAAATTCAAACATATTTTTAAAACTTGTAGTGGAGACACGATGTTAATACAGTTTTTTAAAATATTAATTCATGAATTAAATTTAATCAACTAAAATAAATATTTTCTTTGTTTACCTAAGTAGGAATTGACTTTAAAAAAATAATTTTTTTACGTTGCTTGTTATAAATGACTTTTGCATTATGCCAGGTTTAATTTCTCACTTCATGCTTTTAGTACCCACTCGCACACTATTTCTAAACTGGAATAACTCGTTTGGCTTCTTTTTGTAAATGTTTTTTCCCCTTCTAATATTCACACCTTCTAACAACTCTTATCTTGCGCTTTAGACTTTAAGGTCTAGAGCAGTGATTCCCAAAGTGGTCTATATGGACCCCCAGGGGTCTATGACGACCTGCAAGGGGTCCACGGCAGCGAAAAAATAATTCGGGGTCCATGAGGTGTAAATAGGGGTCTACGATAGCCTAAACCAGATTGCGACTTTAATTTTAATAGAAAATCTAATAAAGTGTAAACCATATTTATCTATTTAACAGCTTTATTTACTAAATTTACTGGGGTTAATTTGCAATTACAAGGCGTCACATATACATTTTTTAAAAAGGTCCATCATTTCAGTTTTTCTTGCCAGAATCAAGCTAAAGGAGTATAAAACTGGACATCATGAATTTTAACAGTTTCTCAACTTGTCACAATCTGCCAGAAAAATGACGTTTTAACCTATGTTCAACATTTAAATGCCTTTTACTCAGGTTTCGAAACTAGGTTTGAAAATGATTTGACCATGGTAATATCACAGTAAGAAATGAATTCATGTTGTCACATGAAAAGAAAAAGCAAAAAGAAAGTAATGTCTGATAACAGAAAGAAACTTATTTTAATAACCCTAACGGAGTTCTTAAGTCAAGTTTAGAAACGGAATGTCAGCAATTTTGGCTTTAAAACGATATACCTGTTAATTTTTGTATTATGGAACATCTTAAGAAAGTTTTTAATTGCTTTTCCTAGAGAGGAAGAGTTTCAGCATGGTTGCCAATCTCCAAAATAAAAACAGAAAGAAAAATAAAAGAAAGATTGGATCCTACTAACCGAGGAGATTGAGGGTTAAACCTGAAAAGATTGATGCCAAATGTTAAAAATGTTCCATTGTGAAGCACCAGATTCATCCTACCCATTAAAAACATTTGGTTGTTGCTCAGTTATTTAAAGAACAATTATTTTATATATTAAATTAAAATTTAATTAATTAATTCACATGTGTTTTTTTAAACACGTTAATTAACTCCAGTTAGAAACATCAAACTTTTAAAGTAAGTAGTGCTATAGCAGCTGTCAAAAAAACATTTAAGTTCAAAAGTTTGCAAAAATTTAATATTAGGTAAGTAGGCGTCTACACAAAACCGAAAAACATGGTAAGGAGTATATGATACAAAAAAGTTTGGGAACCTATGGTCTAGAGGTATATCGTTGTTCAAAAACCTAGTATAATACTGTAACGAACATCGAAGCTCGAAAATTTTATGCAAATAGTCTCAAAGAGTTGGACAGTTTCAGGAGTGATGGAAATTTATTGTCGAAAAACAACTTGAAATACAGGATACGGTGCTCAAATTCGCTTAATAAATCTCAGAAGGCTTTCACGCCTTCTACGGCGCTCAGACACAACTATCAGTGTCTAAAATACAAATGTTTTCAGATTATTCACAAGCACTCGCTCGTCCTATTCAACAGCCAAAGTAATCACTAATCGCTGGTCGACTCTTCACGGTCAAATAAATACCAACAAATCGCCACAACAATGCAACGGTAAAAAAAGAGACTTATTAGCTTCGGTTAACGACTCCCTGTTTATAGTCTGCACGGGTTTTTCTCGAAAAATACGCTAACGTCATTAATCGTGAGATTAGTAGATTTCGCCTGTAATATATAGAAGAATGCAAATGATCGCAAACTCACCAAAAATGGTCGCCAACATGGTCATCAAAGTTGCCAAAATCATCAACATGGTCGCGAACTTATTCTCATAGAAGAAGAAACTATTATTGCTGTTATAATTGTGTTAAAACTGACCACGTGGATTTAATATTCATAAAATATATCTTTTTTTTATGGTTACTGAATTGCTTCTTTATTTTTTTCATTAAAACTTCATCTGAATTCCATGCCTGATTTCAAATTATAGATTAATGGATTTCTTAGTCTGCATTCGTGAAATTTAAATATCCGATAACTTTTAAAGAGAAGTTTTATTGATACTCCTATCAAAGATAAAAAAAAAAAATATTAATGAGTTTTTAACTAGAGGTTACTATTCTAAAAACTATCATGGGAAGAACGCATTAAATATAATTGTTGATCGAATCTTATTTATGGTTATAATCCTTCCGTCATTTTGAATTCGTAAACGTAATGTTAGTTCTATGGAAATTCTTATTTAGACTTTTATATGTATTGGAATGATATAAAATGTATTCAAAAGAATACACACACACAAATTAAGGAAAGTATTTTTGTCTGTTTACTGTACCTTCTGTTTTTGAAAATCTTTTTAAGTCTGTTTCAGCAATTCTATGGATTTTTATGAATCTTTGAAAAACATTTAATAATACTTTGTGACGGATCTATATTCTTAGCTCTTTAAGCAAAATATTTATTTCAACCAACTTTCATCGAGAAACCAAACGTGATTTATGTAAATGAGGTATTTTATATAAATTCGGTTTTCGCGAGTTGGCAAAAAGTAAAGTAAGAGGTTAAGTTAAGTCAAGTGAAGGAAGCAAGTGATTTGTTGACACGTTGTTGTTGACAAGCTGAGGTTGATACGTTAGATGTGTGCAAGTAGGAGTGAACTTGAAGTTTGAGAATTGGTTTAAGATTGCAGAGCGTGGAGCCATCGTCAATTGAACAAGCCAAAGAGAGTGCCGGGTATCGTTTACGGTCAGAACTACAAAGGTATCTAATCTTCTTTGAGCTTCTGACTTTCGTTCTTGGTCAATGGAAGCATTCTTGGCAAATGCTTTCGCAGTGGGTCGTCTTCCGACGGTCCAAGAATATTTCACCTCTAGTTCCAGTGTAGGATCCGAATTATTAAAGGTTCAGGTACTGTGTTCTTAATTAAATAGAAGCTAGTAATTAGTGTGCGACGTAGTAGTAATTGAGCGCATTTAAGCTGTCTTAGATTCAGTTGAGGGTCTGTAATAGCATCCCGTATTAGAGTATCTCACCTCTGCACTCTACCATAGTTCATATACCTTAATTAGAATTGTATTGTGTCTGATCGATATTTGTTAATAAGAATTAATAAATTAATTAGATTGGAAATAATTTCTGTGGATTATTTTGTTCCTTCTACACATCTAGCCGGGTTTATAGCTAGACAAGAGGGTGCGGATGTAAGGGGTAATCGAACGTTACCACAACTTTACCAAATCGAAAGGAAAAAGCTGTCAGTGACTATCTCCATTATCTTTTTATTCTTTTAGGTATGATATATCACATTCAAATCTATATCATTGTCCAGATTTGAAGTTAAAAGTAAAATTTTCAATGGGGTTAACAAAGTGGCCACGGATTGAATTGAAGAACTTTTTTTAAAAAACATGGCTGGGAAAAGTGATGTAGAGCATTACGATTAGATTACACTCGAATTCATTTTTAATTCAAGCTCTCGTCGGATACTAAATATTGCCGTGATTTAATTTTCCTGAGAGTACCAAAGCCAAATTGATACTAAATGAATCTTTTGCTTGCCACTAAATCACATTGTGGTAATCTCTGGTTATCCCTTACATCCGAACCCTCCTGTCTATCTGTAAACCCGGCTAGATGTGTAGGAGGAACTAAATAATCCACAGACATTATTCCAATCTAATTTGATTTATTACTTCTTATTAATGATTATGAGACAGACACAATACAATTCTAATAAAGGTATATAAACAATGGCAGAGTACAGAGGGGAGATATTCTAATACGGAGATAATATTGCAGACCCTCAACTGAATCTAAGGTAGCTTAAATATGCTCAATTACAACTACGTCGCACACTAATAATCCGCTTCTACTTAATCAAGAGTACAGTACCTGACTCCTTAATGCATCGGATCCTTCACGGGAAACTTCAGGCACCTTCTTCGGCTTGATCAAATGACGATGGCTCCACGCTCTGTAATCTTTAATTCTACTGCTTTTCAATCTTTACTAACCGCTAATTCTGAACTTCTGTTAAACTCCTATTTGCACACATCTAACACATCAACTTCAGCTTGTCAGCACAACTACGTGTCAACAGATCACTTGCTACCTTCACTTTACTTCACTTAACTTAACCTAACCTCTTACTTCACTCTCCTTCAACTCGCGAAAACCGAATTTATATAATATTCCTCATTTATATAAATCACGTTTGGTTTCTCGAAGAAGATTGGTTTAAATAAATATTTTGTTTTGAAGAGGAAAGAAGACATTGGTAGAAACGCGTATAGATCCATCACAACATGACAGGCGTGCTTACGATTTTCACATCCAGAAAATCATTGACTCCAGCCGGGGTCGAACCCGCAACCTTGGGCTAACGAGGTGGGCTCGCTCCCTCATAGCCACCGGAGCTGACCATTTTTAATATTTAAAATACACGTTTCACATAGTTCTGAAAAGCAGTTTACCTCTGACAGAAAAACCTTTTTTAAATTTCGTACTCATTTTTTGAAAATTCCAGATGTATAGCTTAAAAAAAGAACATAAACGAAACAGAATCACATCGTCATGCTTCTTATGCTCCCCTCCGGGGTTAACTTTATGCTCGGAGCAGGCGATACTGATTTCACCTTTCCCTTTCCCGACACACGTCTTTTCCTTTTCTTCTTTTTTTCTTGGTGTTTTAAGCTGGCGAAGCATTTGCAAGTTTAGAAATAAATGCTTAGGAAAGCGTATGCTTAGAAATCGTGCTTTTTTCCCCTGCGGTTTTGCAGCTTTTCCAGCTCGTTTGAGTTTTGCTTGGAAAAAATGCAAAATATCGACGTGGGAGAAATACATACCTTCACAGATGGTGAAAAAATTGTTGTCGATGAATATGTAAGCGAGGAGAAAAGGACAAAGAATACCTTTTTTTTATTCTTTTTAAAGGGGATATAATTTTGTTATCGTTTTTTTTTATGAGCTATTGAAAGTATTGGTTTATATTACAAATTTTATTGTCCCAAAGTAATATTATTAATTTTAATCTTTTAGGTCCCTAACGCGTATGGAAACCCATTATAATACTCTCTAAAATTTTGTTTACATAATATTTTCTAGAATACATTCTTGTATGTTTTTATTCAAATTTATTTACTATCGACTCTTGATAATTCGATGTTGGGGGCACCAATGAAAAACTTCGAATTATCAAGAGAGTAGAAAAAAATTCTCCAAATACACGAAGAAAAATTTTTTCTAACACATTTAAATTTAAAACTATGTAATAAAACAACAATTGTGTTTTAAAAGGTATATATTATACAGTATAAATATTTTACAGAAATTAAAAGTCTCTTGTATTAAAAGAATACATTCATACACAATCCTACGCATCTCTTCTTCACAACAGCAGACCAGCTTCCTGAATACATGTGTAGCTAAGTCACGTGTTAAACGCAAGATATGGACGGCTAACAACATGTGCGGTTGCTCTATTATCCACTTAAGGAACGGAAACAATAAAAGTGACTTTTCATCTGAGGAACCGGGAAACACTAAGAAGGGGTACAGACAGATGGCCATCAAAGGGACTATGTTACAGGGGACATAGGCAGAGACAACACAACACAAAACTTGTAAGCTGCAATCTGTTTATTACAGGACTGAACATGATAATGAGTGTTCGAATTGTTGAGAGCTATATGAGAGAACTTCGAATTATATATATATATATATAGCGCGTTGTAGTCTGGCCAGCCACAGATTATACTTCGAAATATTGAGTGTACCAAAACGTATTGTTTTAGTTCGAAATATCAAGAGTTTTTCTAAGGACTAAGCAAATACTTCGAATTAGCGAGAGGTTCGTATTATCGAAAGTCTGAATTATCGAGAGTCGACTGTGTGTATTCATTTCGAATTAAAAACGAAAAGTTGTTAATTGTTTAATATTTCTAAATTTAAGGGAACACTGTATAACGGGTTGCATTTGGGCTTCAACTAAACCTCTTGAGAAAAATACTCTTTTTAACTGTGATATTAGTTTAAAAACCGCTTTCCATTGAGATGACTTGGTTTTATGCAAATGAAACTCCTATTTGTCAGTCGTGGAATAGGCGAGGTAATGGTTAACCCTTGATCGAAATCTGATTTCTATAAGTTATTAGCGACTGATGGTCGCTTATCTTGAGATTAATAACAATAGGAGAATCTACTGGAATACTGGAAGGCATCATCATTGCAGTTGAACGAACCAGTAGGCCAGTGTTTCTCAAACTGTAGGATGCGCCCCGTAAAGGGGCGGGATAACTCTGCGAAAAGGGCGCGAGCATATTGAAAAGTCGAAAACAAAAGTTTATTTTTAAAAAAATTATTAATTTACTGAAAGTAAACAAACAAAACACATTCTGACATAATAGAAAAAAGAATACACATTTGCACTGATATAATACATTTATAAATGTATCAGTACCACACAATGTATTTTATAATAAATTTAACAATACTAAGTTGAGAACAACATTAATAATTTCCAATGACCCCATGGGCTTGTCATATATAAACTTTATAATTTGTACTGTTTATAATTAATCCCTTAACTGTCGATTAAAAGTTACACGATTCGCTACCCAATGCCACCGTTTTTCCACGTAGGCGCCCGTATGGGGAATAAATAAGCAAATCGTCTGAAACAAGTAAATCCTTCACAAACACTGTCAAGGTCCTTTTATTTCATTCCAAAACCTTCGGAACAATTTTATGGATAGAAGTGCACAGAAAAGATCGTACTTCCGAAAGACGTATATATACGTTCGGTGTTATTATCGCTTTGGTTGAGCGAGACGTTTATATACGCCGGTGGCAAGAGCTTAAAGTCGCATAGTTGCTTTTGCGTCAAAGTAAAGTTTTTTTAATTAAATATATTGTTATTGTTTGGGAGGGGGGCGATGAAAATTATGAATGGATATTGAGTCGAAAATATTGAAACATTGAGAAGCACTGTAGTAAACTGCAAGCCGGATCATACGAGAGATTTATGTGTGGGCCAGATAAGTACCTTACATAATTTAGTCATCTAAATTCGGGATAAGATTTATTATTGCTTCCTAGGTTTAATTATTAAAGTGCATTTCATAAAGTTAAAAGTTTAATGAAATTAGTTATTCTAAGAATATATCTGCTTCTTCTCCGGATCGAGACAACTGTACAATTAAAAAAAAAAATCTTTGATTTTGACATTTGTTTTTCCTTGTAATCTATGTATATGTAAAATGTAAAACAAGCTGTTTATTCAAAATATTACAAAAAGAAAACCAATTAACCTTTTTTATTTAAAAAAATTTTTAAATCTTGAAGGGACTTTAAAAATGCTATTTCTCCTACGATTTATGTTTGATTTTCACTCATGAAATTTGATTACAAGTATATCAAACTATCTACAACGAAAGTTGAGATGGGTTTTGTAATAGCTTGATTGAGATTTAAAAATATTTTTTTTAAAAATAATTATTTAAATTCCTTATAAAAATGTATAAAATCTAAATTCAGTATTTTTTTAAGAAATTAAGTATTACTTTCATCCCTACCAATATATTTTACATGCATTAATTGTAATATAGTTAAAAATATATCAAAACACATTAGGTGCGATAGAAAAAAGCCTTAGTATTTTAAATGAAGAAATACTAGTGATCCTTTTTGTTCTGAAATAAATCAGTTTAATTTTTGTTTGCTGTTGTAATGTGAATAAAAAACAAACATAAAAATTTTCATAATTCTGTATTTTTTTTTTAAATTTAGAGCTCTCAATTTTTGTGAGATAATAGGGGAAAAAAATGTAAAGACTAATTTGGATGTAAAATATTTGATTTCTTGACCGATTTTTGTTAATTGAATCGTATTGTGTTTCCTTAAACACTATTTCTACAAAATGTCAAAAGACTTTTGTTAAAATTTAAACTATAAAACTATTTTATAAATCGAATAACTTTTTCTCATTTGATTTTTGATATTTTATAATGACAAAATAATATATTGATATTAATTATGCCGAAGTTGTCCTAGTTTAATCAAATATGCAACATTTCCATTTTTCTGCTTGATTATGTTCATATTTCACACCCGAGATTTTCGTGTTTACAAATAGTCGATCGAAATTTTAGGTAGAGGCTACCGTTGCCAAATTATATAAGTGAAATAACAGAATGATATAAGAATGTAAAAAAACCTTAGCAGAAAAATAATTAAATGTATTTTTTTACATTTATTTGAATTTAATGAAGGGCATTAAAAAAAAGTTATAAAGATTTCTGTAAAATTACCAAATTCCCCCGATTTTTGAAAATAATTAAAATATTCTTTTGAAAAAATAATGGTCATTTTGAATTTGTGAAGTTATTCTTACGAACTTTTATTTTTCAAATTTAGAATAATACGTTGATTTCAAAGGAAAAAAGGGCATCCGTGCAAAATAATGAAAATTTCTTTGGCGTCGCATGTTTCTTTTCCTCAGATTTCTGAAAATATTTCTTGGAAATCTGAAAACCTACAAATTAATCATAAAAAAATGGAAAAAAATATCTAGTACTTATGCATTATACCGTCGACTAATTTCACCAAATCAAAAGACTAAACATCAAAAAAAAATAACCCAATATCAAGCGTCAAATCAAGAAACGTCGCCATCTCAAAAGGTGTTGCCAATGCTGTCATCGTTATTATTATTACGTCCGAAAAGCACAAGAATGGCTTTCACCACTAGCTGCATATCGCGGCATTTGGCGACGTCTTATGATTCGACGAAATAGGGCGATGGTACAAAAAGTAAGTGTGAATATTATCGTACATGTGGAAAAAAAATGTTAGTGAAGAGGAACCTTCCTTATTTTTTGCTTTTTCGAATGAACTTCATTGGAAATCGATGCGTTATAGATTAGGTTTGAAGAAGAAAGTGGAATTTCTATAGAATTGACATAACGTTCAACAAATTCAAAATGACTGATAGATGAGAAACCTGAAAATAAAGATTATTTTTATAAATTTAAAATTCTATTTATGTGCAAGTCAAAACACGCAATTTTTTCGAGGAAATATTTTTTAAATAAGGTTGAGTAATTTTAGTACTTATAATTTTCACGCAAAAAAATTCTAATGTGATTAGGTTATTTTTATTCGATTTTTTCCCCCTCCAATTTCTATTGCTTAAAGGGAATGACATAATTTAATGTTATTACTACGAAATGGAAAAGGAGAAATGTTGAATTTCGGCTTTTTAAAAGACTTTCTTTAAACTCTCTACCACTAAAAGCGATAAAACAGATCCAATTAACGTACATTTTAAGAAAAGACGGAAGAAAATTAGGTTAATGCTATGAATTAGATTCTTTTTTTAAAATTTAATCCATTAGGTTTAATGCAATATTTATCACAACTTTTTATTTTGACTGTTTTTATAGGCTTAACCATTCCCATTCCTTTTAAGTTTTTCAACGCCATTGAAACAGTTTAAAATACAATATCTGAAAACATAATGGCGAATGTATACTAAATGTGTGTATAAAATCCACTAAACCTATTAAAAGGTTGGTGTAAAAAAATAAGCAGCTGGAAGAACTTCAAAAGAACAAGAAAACAGGTTTAAAAAATATACTTGAATTAATTCCATTACTTATTTTTTTAAACATTTAAGAATTATTTTTTTCCCTTCGCATGGGAAGAGGTAAAAAGTAATCTTAGCGAGTTTAAAAACATCTGCGATTTCATCGTTTTTAGAATGAAAGAAGAAAAAAATGGCACAGATAGTGGTTTTAAATCAGCTGCAGTGAAACAGAAATTTCTCCGATTACGAACACCGAATATGGTATAAAATGTAATGAAAAAAAAATTGTGTTTTTCTTGTATAAAAAGAAAGAAAATTTCGGATACATATATTTTTAAAAAACTTCGAAGTGGAAAGTAGATTTAGTTGATTTTTTTAGCCATTTTTTTTTCTTTCTTCTTTGCTTAACGGCTTAGATTTATAATTACTATTTAATTAATAACCAACGTATTATGGTTTAATATTTTTCAGGTCCAGTTAATTATTAACAAGAAGAAAAAAGCAATTTTCTTGTTCTTGGGATTTAATTATATGCTTCAGTAAATGCTAAGAATTTTGAAAGTACGTTCGCTTCTTTAGCCAGTAATTCGAATTTTTTTCCCTCTAGAAAAATTTTTTTCTTCAAAAAATGTTGGAGAAGAGTTTATTGATAGGGTTCATTTTAAAAATAAGTTTATATATTGATCAAAATAAAAATTTCATTTAAGACGTCCATACAATAAGGTTATTTATGTGGAGTAGTTAAGAAGAAAAAAATTATTTGGTCTGAATTTTTTTAATTGTAAATTCTTTCTAATGAGTGACCAGATTAAAACTCTAAAAAAATAAGTTACATAATGTAGAAATCAAAAGAAGTCAAATCATGTTTAGTTTTTTCAAGCTTAATTAGATTTATAATGAAATTATACCATGATATAAAAAAGAATACCATGGTGTCTTTTTTAAAGAAATGTTCTTTTTTTTTCTTTTGGTAATTATTCATTCAAGGAATCGCTGTAATAATGTTCTTGAGAAAACATGTCAGTGTTTTTCTTTCATTTCAAGTTTTAACCAAAAAAAAGAATTTTAAAAACAATAAATCGTAATCATATAATATCTGTCGCACGATGTGGGGCAAACTTATTTTTGGAAAATTAAAAGGTAAATTTCTTTTTGAATTACAAATTTTAAATCAAATTTCATGCATTCATTAAATTAGAAAAGCATATTTTTTTTTCTAAATACAATTGTGTTTTAAGACATTTAAATTTGTATTATATTTCATAAAAACTTTAGAATAAAGTGTACTTATAGAAATAAAAAAAATCCAATTATTTAAGTATTTAAAAATTGTATATTCCTTACTTTTCAGCTTTTACTGCTTTTTAAATTCTTAAATAATATTTCTGCGCGGTATATCTCTGCTACTATTAGTTACAGTTATGAATATTAAAACTTTTATAATTATTATATTTCCCATAACTTTTTATTTGAATTTCGTGCGATACATATTCCTTTTGGTGCTAATTAATTAGAAAAAAATATAAAAGCCTACTTCAACCACATGAATTTGTAAAACTCAGATTTTTACTTCTTTTCAAAACTCAAAGCAACTTTTAATGATCACCTTTTAAATTTTAGCTCCAAATATAACACATTTTATGCTGCAAAATGAATATGAATAGATTCAACGGTTTCCATGATTGAAATTGATTCTCATTCAGTTAAGATTTTATATTTATTCAATGGATTTTTTAAAACAGATCTGTCTGGCTTTCAAAACTTGGAACTGAATTTATTTCCATTGATTAATTCCCCTTTCGCTTTTCAGAAAATACATGACAAGACAGTAAAAAACATGATAAACTGTCTTATTTCCTACTTCCACAAACTCAAATTTGAAGTTTTCTATATTAAAATAAAAATTCTTTTGTCAGAAGTTGTTTGTGAGTGGCAAATTCTGTTAAAAAATCTTGAATATCATTAATATCCCAATTAAGCTCTGACATTCGAAAGTTCTTGAATTTGGATAAGTGTTATTTTTTAGAATTTTATATTTGGATGACGTTTCTTAAAGTAAACACACACAGTTATGTTAAAAGACACAATTCTTACTTGACGTAGTATTAATTAATATCTTAAAACCAAGGGACTTTTATGAATTCAACAATTTAAATATCTACGCACTCAATTATTTTTAGAAACTTTCTCTTCATATCAGTGCTTCAAAAATCGACATTTTAACAAAAGAATATTGAATAGTTTGGTTTAATATTCGATGGGGGCTAAAATTATTTTTATTTTGAGGTTATGATTTGTAAAAAATTGAAAGCTTTGATTATTAGACAGTACGTTTACTTCATAATGATAAATGTGAAATTTTTCAATGTTTTTTTATAACTAGCTGTTCGGCTTGTGGGTTTGTAAAAACCTGATTTTTGAAAAGAAATACCTCACAAAGCTACATTTGGAGTTTTATTAAATTTGGTATCGTTTTCCTATTATTAAGTGAGTCTAGAGTAGTACTATATAACTGATTCAATATACCAACTGTGACAATATTATCAATCGGTAACAGGTAAAAGATTTCAGTTTCAATGTGATCCCAACTTATTCAAATACAAATAATATTTTATCTTAAATTTAAAAGGTTTTTGTCAGTTCATAAGATATTTAGTTAACAGAAAAATAAGAACAATCTTCACAATTTATTCAATTCCTACTATTATCTCACTCACTCCCTATATATATATATATATATATATATCTTGTTCAAATTTTCAATCGTTAATAAAATACTTTCTATTCATCCAATCAAGTTCAAATAATTTTTTTTAACTTGTAGTGGATGTTACTTGATGTTAATACAGTTTTTTCTAATATTAATTCATTAATAACTAGTTAATTAATTAAATAATTACCGGTTTCCGACACCAACTTATATTCGTCTCCATTGTTGTAACAATGTAATTGTTAAAACAACGACAAAAGTTGGCGTCGAAAACCGGGTTTTCAGCCCAACCGGGTGTGCATTGTTACAACAATACAGACAAACCATGCTCTTTTTTCAATTCCTACTATTAGTTAACTCTCTCCTATATATATATATATATATATATATAGTTCAAATTTTCTCCATACTTTCTATTCATCCATTCAAAATAAGAATTAATTTTAAAAATAATTTTTTATATTATTTCATAGGAAAGATGATGTAATTACTCATTAGATTCTACTAACTCTTGTATATTTCAAAATCGTTGTTAAGTCAACCAAATATGAACATATTGAATATCTACATTGCAATAATCGATTTATACAAACTACAACCAATGTAACCCTACTAATTCGTATAAAAAATCATTTATACGACTTTCAGCTAAATATTTCTTTTTTAAATAAAATATAAATCATAAATTAAGAATAATGGCTAAGTTTTCTAAGAAACGAATGCGTTTCAACCACTCCCATCAATTTTCATCACAAAAAGATTGAAGCTAATTCCTCTTCAAGTTCTTAAAAAAAACACTCACTGAATACAATTCCATTCAATTCTCGGGGCTTCCCCCCCCCCCCACACTTTTTTGACATTGGAGCGAGAAAACATGTGAAAAATAAGGTGCTAAGCTGTTCTGCATTTACTCCCGAAACTTCATCCATCACTCGGACATCCAAGTTGAGCAATTTGGTCCCATCTTCATCCTAGAAACCAAAGCTTTTCATTGAGTCCTATAAACCACAGAGAATCATCAAGAACACCCAAAGTGACAGAAAGAGAAGAAGAGAGAAAAGAAAGGGAAAAAAATGTCATAAATCCAAATCTCAACAGAGTATCGTGTTTTTCTTTCTGTATCCCAGCCCTCTGCCCTAAAATCTTTCTTTGTGGATGTCAAACCTCGTGACACATATAAACGACTCGGTTATCATCGTTCATTTAAAAGGTTCGTATCATCTCACACGGCCCTGTGTGAGGCTTCTCCTCTTTTTCGTTTGGTTTGTGGTGACTTTTTTCATTTAGGGCTTCTCCCCCCCCCCTTCTGTCTGACTGTCTTTATTTCTTTTCAAATTTCTTCTTTTTTTATGTGTGTGCTGGTAATCCGTTTTAATGCATTGAATGAATTCTTCCGGATTTATACCGACTTGAATTGCCTTTCACATACTAAGCCTCGTAAAACTAAATCGTATTCTTCTTTTAAAAGCGTTTCAGATTTCTTTTTATATTTAATCTGAATGAAAAGGTCAATTGGCTCTTTTTTTTAGAGAAAAACACTTTTTGAATTGTGGTGTTTAATTTTTTTGTATTTAAATGTGTTTATTAATTGGTAGCGTAATACAAATGTTAATGACACAAAGTGTCATTATTCAGAAATGGTCGGCGTTACGAGTTTGTAGCGGTATCATCTATATAAGCCAGTAACCAGCCTCCAGACTGAAGTGATCATTTTGGTCCAGTGGTATGTTACATACTTACGAAATCAAAGGTACCGGGTTCTGTCCTCAGGATGCGCGCTACTTCACTGGTGACTTTTGCTGTACTAAGAAAAGGTGTAACCTTCCGAACTGTCGTGACGTCAATTACCCGCAAAAAGAGCAACCAAAAAAACTCGTCAGACTCACGTAACGTAACTTCTCCAATCAACAGCAACAACTCAAAAGCTCGCCATTACAACTATATCGTTCATTCGCCTATCCATCGACTCACTGGTGGGGAAGTATGTAGCGGTATCATCTATATAAGCCAGTAACAGCCTCCGGACTGAAGTGATCATTTTGGTTCAGTGGTATATTACGCGCTTACGGAACCAATGGTCGCAAGTTCTACCTTCCACAAGTTCGAGCGCTTCTGTTGCTGAAGACCCGCCGTGTAGAGGGGCTGATGCACGTTAAATCTGTCGAAGTCCAAATTCCTCCCGTGGCATGGTGTTGAAATTCGGAGAAGGGGATAATAGCTCAAGTGTCGTCCTCGTCACTTGATAGAGGTTCGAAATTACGAGGTCGACCGCCTGGAGCCCTCGTGTTGCTCTATAGTGCGGCGTTGATAAACATTCACCCAGAAATGGTTTGAAACAAATAAGAGGGTCATCAGGAAAGCAGATTGCGCACCGCATTTGGCAATCCCCTCTCACCACCACTGCGACCGCATGCGCACCAGTTTGCTCCTTCCCTCGCTTCGGTATGAGCCAAATTTTGTTGCTCTACGGTCGTGCGTCTTCATTTAGTAATCTTTCAAAATATGTACATCCAAGAAAAACCTCGCCAAATGTGAAGTGCATAGAGTGTCATTCGTTATCTGAATCCTCATAAAATTCCATTTAAACTCTTCAACCGTGTAAAGTTATCTTCAAAGAAGTTTTGGCTTATGACAATGTACAGCACCATGCATCAGCACGAACGTAGCTAGAAGCTCAACATCTTAAGTGGGGAATTTTTGTATATCCTCCACACAGCCCTGACTTGGCACCAAGCGATTTTAAATTTGTCTTCTTCTCGAAACTAAAGGAATATTTGGGAGAAAAACAATTTTCAAATGGAAAAGACCTGAAACTAGAAATGACATTCTGGCTGAAATCTTTGGTGGCTGAGAATTAGTCGTGGTAGCCTATTAGCTATGGTCACAAACTCGTGGTCGGTGTGTCATGAATTTGAGCTTTGGTGCCACTGAAGACCTGCCATGTGGAGGGATCTATGCACGTTTAATCTGTCGAGGCTTCAAGTCCTAGTCAAGTCAATGCCTCCAACATTGTCTCTGTTGTAGCTAAATAACCCTTGTAAACATCTTGTGTATCCCTTTATAAAAACGTTTTTTCTTTTTATCTTTCAGTTTAATATTAAATTGAAATTGCTATTTTTGAAACTTTATAAGTTTGTTCTTTACTTGATTTGTTCTAATCTCATTTTGTATATTTTATTGTAATATTATATAATTATATAGAGTTTTTTTCTTCCCTTAAATCCCTTTTCTAATGCCTTGCAAAAATTTCCAGGAAAATATTAAAGAATATAATAGCTTAAAATAACTAAATGTATTTTTAATTAAATTAAATATTAAACAATTGAATTTGTTTTTATTAGAATCCACTGACTTGATAACTTGTTTCAATTTCGAAAACACTAATGCCACAATAATGTTGATAAACCTGTTGCATCATTTTAGATACATTTCTAACTTCTTACATGTGATGCATATAATGAAAAAATGTTAAGAACAAATAAATATTTGTCATATTATATTTAAGGAAAAAAATAGAGAATAAAAATAATAAGCACATAACGAAGCAAAGAATAATGAAGGAAAAAACAGAAAAGGCAAACGATAATTACTTTCATTTTTTCGTTAATTATTTCTTACGAAAAACAAAAAAAGTAGTCAAAAAGATGAAATATCTAAAAAAAAAAAAGAAAGATCGAATTATCGTTTGCAAATTTTTTGTAACTTTGTACGCAATATTCGAAAGGAAATATATATTAATATCTAGGATAATTACAAAAAAAAAAAGAATAAAAAACTGTTGTTTAAGCGATCTGAAAAACTGCACATTAGTTCCATTTTTTCGATGAACTCTGTAAGCATACCAAAACTTCTTAGCTCTCTAAATATACAATCTTACTTTAAAATATTATTTTCGCGTAATAATATTTAGGTTTAATGAATTATAATTGTTAAAAAAATTTTTGGCTGAATTTTTTTTTTTTTTTTTTTGTTAATAAAATATCTGTTCTTCCAGCTTTACGCTTCATAACCATTATTTTAGAAATTGTTAAAAAGTGATTATATATATAAAATTTTTTTAAAAAAAACAAGTAGAGATATTTTTTTTTTTTTACAGAAACTGAAATGAGTAACAAATCCGGTTGGTTTTCGTTGATTGTAGAATATTAGAGCTACACCAATTTTATATTTTTATCGGCTAGAATGCCAATTGTTTTCTTTCGGATAAGGTTTTAAAATAAAACTCAACAATCCAAACAGGAAGCATAAGATTTTCTTATTTTTGGTTATTATAATGGGTTCCAAAAAACTCCGGGAATAGTAAGGTGTCAAAATTTAAGTTCAACAGTGACGTAGTGTGCTCTAGAGCAGTGGTCCCCAACTTCCGGCCCGTGGACCAGTACCGGTCCGTGGCTCAAATGGTACCGAACCGCCCAAAGAACATTTAATTATTTTCATTTTATTTATTGTGCTTTTATTTCTCTAGGGTTTGTACGACTTCCCATGGAAATCTGTTTTATTCATTTTTTGTGAAGCTGGGTATTTTATTCAGAATGTGTCATATTTAAATACACAATTAAATTAAAATTATTAATTCCAAACATCTAAAATATAATCAATCAACGTCCTACCCATTAATGGGCCGCGGTAAAATTATCAAATGTTGACCAGTTTGTGGCGACAAAAATATTGGAAAGCACTGCTGTAGAGCGAGCTATGCGTAACGCAGCGGCATTCTTCGTTAGAAAATGAAAAGAAAACTAAAACTCAGTGATTATGTGTGAGAGAATTGCACTTTTTTTTAAAGAAAACTAACTAGGCCACGGTAGCCTAGTGGTCGGGATCATGGACTCGTGACCAGCCTAGTTCCACTGAAGACACGCCGTGTGAAAGGACTGATACACGAAAAATCTGTCGAATCTCAAAATCCTCCCGTTAGCATGATGTGGAAGTTAGGATGAGGGTTAGCCTACACAGGTGTCATCCTTGTCACATAACTATGATTCAAAATTATGAGCTTCGTCGCCAAAAGCCTTCTTGTTTATTATAGTTTATAGCGTTTCATCTGTGGGCATCTGGGCTGTAACACAATCCTCAATCCCATACTTTGACAGTCTTTGATGTTGAAGAAGACGTCTGTGGAGAGGTGTGAAGACGATTGGCTGTTGCGAGAGGATCCGAGGGCGTGGCTTAGAGTTGTTTCTTGACTTGATATTCATGGTATATTTTTGACCTATATTTTTTAGCTGAGACACTGTTCTCTTGTTGGCCGATATTGGGTTTTTTCATTGTCAGACTTTAATAAACACCCGCTCATTCAAGGGAGTCAAATGTTGATTACCATGTGATATATGTATCGATAAATCGAAGATAGAGTGAAAGTTTACTATTGTCACACAATAAAGCAACACGAGGGCTATTGGTGACGGAATTGATAATTTCTCTAACCTTTTCATAATTCTTAACCTCTCCAGCCCAAAATGTCAATGGGAAGACTTTTTTGGCCTCGACAAACTTAACATTGTAGCTCCCCGCGGTCATTTGTGAATTTGGATGCACAGAATTAAGAGACATTAGAATAAAGTCAGCACCTTTATTTTACGTTATATATTTACTCTCAAAAGGTTGTTTAAATGAAGGGAGTGGTTAATTAAATTACTAAATAAATGTTAATAATGCATCTTAAAGTTTTCTTTGATTATTAATTCCGCAGCACTGATGATCTTCTTCAGCGATGTGGCTTCAATTATCATAACTCTAACTTCAGTATCAGTTTGACGATCGTCTTCGTTTGACTTTAAATAGCAACTCACATTTGCATAGATCACGGTTCCTCTACGAAAAGCAATTGTGGAATCATTCAACAGTTAAGAAGTTTTCCAAGAGGATTAGTAGAAATCACGAATAGGACCAGTTATACAATGTGCATCAGCCATTATAACAGGTCTTCAATATCACAAGACTCGAACTCCCTACACACCGGCCACGAGTTCGGGATCATAACCACTAGGCTACTGCGACCACATCTGAGATAAATGAATAATTTAAAAATTAAAAGTAGAAAGTGACATAGTTTATGGTTATTCAACTCCTACTATTAGTTCACACACTCTTCTTATATATATAAATATATATCTTGTTCAAATTTTCAATCGTTAATAAAATACTTTCTATTCATTCAATCAAGTTCCATACATTTTTTAGAACTTGTAGTGGATGGCACTTGATGTTAATATATTTTTCAAATACTAATTCATTAATTCTATTTAATTAATGAGTAAATAGTAACAAACACAAAAATAATAGTCCAACACCATATATAAAAAGGGAAATCGCTCGATGTGTCTCTGTAGCACAATAGATAGTGCGTTGGACTTCTAATCCAAAGATCGTGGGTTCGAATCCCACCTGAGATAGCCTAATTTCTGAGAATATGATTTCTTTTTGCTATATTATTTTATTGAATAATTCAATTTAATAAATGAATAAATAGTAACAAAAATAATGGTCCAACATAAAAAGGAAAATCGCTCGATGTGTCTCTGTAGCACAATAGATAGTGCGTTGGACTTCTAATCCAAAGATCGTGGGTTCGAATCCCACCTGAGATAGCCTAATTTCTGAGAATATGATTTATTTTTACTATACAATTTTATTGGAATAATTCAATTTAATTAATGAATAAATAGTGACGAACAAAAATAATAGTCCAACACCATATATAAAAAGGAAAATGGAAAATTGAAAGAAAAATCGCTTTCTATTTTGCCACTTAATATTGTGATTCTGTCATATGTATATACATATTTATATTAACTGTAATTATTTAATAAAAATTAACTAAAATAATTTTTTTTTGTTGATCTAAGTAGGAATTGGCTTAAATTTTTTTTTCTATATTACTTGTTTTTAAATATTTGCTAATAATTTGTAATTAGTTTGTATAAACCTGAAAAGAACTTAGAACCTTAGAGAGGGACACAGATCGTAAACCTGCGATGTCTGATTCGAGAGCTAGGGAGCAAAGTACACCTAAATATCACTGCAACATTAAATTTAGAAAATCTAAAGTGAATTTTGAATAAAATGGCATCTCTTGTTCACACCATCATCAGTATATTGGGAAACTTCTTTTTTTTTGTTACTTTAATCTGAGAGGAATACTGCTTAAAAGAAGTAAAACAGAAGTAAATAAGTTTCACTGTTGAGTATTCATTACGGAATATTCATCCATTCCTTTTCTCTTCTCTTCAAATTACTCGTAACGAATCAAGTAATTTCTTAAAAATTCATTCAAATTGAAAGAGGAATAAAACATAATTCCCAACAGTGCTATTAATTATGTATACCCTCAACTCAACAAGTACTTTTTGAATGGGATTCTTTAAGATGTACGAGAATCTGATGTACCGTGGTAAATAAATTAATAAATCTGAGCTGTGAAAGAACTCTTTGGAGTAAAATTATGAAAGACACTTAACGAGATTTCAGGATAAAATGCTTTTCATCTTAGCCGCCTATTAACCACCTTTTCGAGAATTACCATGGTTTGAAGTTCTACACCAAGTTTCCTGTAATGTGTGGTTAAAAAAAGAATTTCGAACACCACGAAAGGGAAAAGAGGTCGTTAATACTTATAAATATGCAAATAGCCTTCTCATTAGAACGTTCAAGTATAGGGGAAGTGTATCTAACCAATTAAAAGTGTGTATTTATTCCAAATATTTTGCTTCGTTGTTGAATGGAATTCTGGGATACATTTCTCGGTTTTAATTATTATACTAACCATTACCTGCCCGCTTTGCTAGGTATTTTATGATATTGTATGAATATATACTCTTTATATATAAATTGTTGATATCTATGTTCTAGCACTAAGCATTCGATTGTATTGAAAAATACTTTTATAACCCGTTAAATTGAAGTAAAATTATCTTTTACGCTCCCGTAACCTTCTTCCCCAAATTGGATTGCCGCAAAACCTATTTTTAGTGGATCTCTGCTCAGCAAAATAAACAAGCCTACTAAATTTCAAGTTAATTCTAAGAGTGAGTGAATATTAATGTCGCTTTGCTTAGCTACACGAGGGCTTTTGGCGACGGACCTCGTAATTTAGAACCATGATCAAATGACGAGGATGACACCTGAACTGACACACCCCCCCACTCCTAACTGCCACACCACATATACGGGAGGACGTTTGAATTTTCGGCAGATTTTGCATGCATCGCTCCCCTACACGGTTGGTCTTCAGTGGTACTGGGCTCGAACTCATGACATGCTAGCCATGATCCGATACCTTGACCACCAGGCTACTATGGCCATCAAGTCAATTCTAAATCTAATAGTTTAAAAGTGGAATTTTTTTATCAATATGCACCGTAACCACCTCTAAAGAGACGATTTTAGTAAAGCTTGTTCTTAGTGGATCTCGACTCAACAAAAGAAACATGCTTACCAAATTTCATTACTGTTGGTCTAGTAGATCAAAAACGGGAATTTTGTTTTCTTTTCGCACCAATAACTCCCCCAATCCCCCTCATAAAAGTCCCTTAAAACTTATTCTTCACTGGTTTCTATTCAACAAAAGAAACATACTTATCAAATTTCAAATCTGTAAGTCTAATAGTTCAAAAACGCGAATAATTATCTAAAAAAAAACGCCTTTTAATCTTTCACAACTCCCGTTGGGGCCAGTTTTCACTAACCCCGTTTTTTAACTGATCTCTACTACTCCATGGAAGGAATATGCCTGCAAAATTTCATGTCTTTAGTCCTAATATTTCAAAACCGGAATGTTTATCTATAACGCCCCTTAATCCTATGAAACCCCCTTTAGGGCTCAGACTTTCGCATAATTCCTTTTGTAGCGGATCTCTACCCCATGAAAGAAACATGCATGCTTAGTGAGTGAGTGAATATCAACGTCGCACTGTTCATCTACACGAGGGTTTTTGGCGACGGACCTCGTCATTTTGAACCATGGTCAAGTGACGAGGACGACACCTGAGCTGGCACCCCCCTCCTAACTACCACACCAACAGGAGGACATTGAGCTCTCGATAGATTTTACTTGCATCGTTCCCCTACATAGCGGGTCTTCAGTGGTACTGGGCTCGAACTCATGACACGCCAGCCACGAGTCCGTTACCTTGACCACTAGGCTACCGTGGCCAACATGCATGCCTTTTATCAAGTCTGTAGGTCTAAAAGTCCCTAAGATATCGTGATGATTGAGTGAGTGAATCTCTTTTCTCCTTTATATATAGATTAACAGTGTATAAGTAATATCAAATAGTTTTTGGTTAAAAATTTTAGAATAAATACCATAGAGCATTTACATTCAAATATCAGTGTATTAATTGCATACTTGAATAATGATTCCAAAACTCAAATGTTGATTATACAAAAGCTCATTTGAAGGAACTAAGTTTGCAGCTTTGATCATT
Source organism: Trichonephila clavata (assembly GCA_019973975.1). Taxonomy (NCBI): domain Eukaryota; kingdom Metazoa; phylum Arthropoda; class Arachnida; order Araneae; family Nephilidae; genus Trichonephila; species Trichonephila clavata. The sequence continues at coordinate 215,115 of BMAO01029558.1, read as the reverse complement.
GGAAATGTTTGACTTCGGCTTCTCCGACAGCATGAATACAGTTTACTCAGTTTGTTTAATCCAAGTTTTATTAGAGTCTCTATATAAACAGTTGCTTGATTAGCTCCAATGGATGTTACTGGAAGTTGGCTATGAGTTCTGAATTTTGAATCGCTGTCAATAGACATAGACAACACCCAATTTCGTATCTCAGTTATATTTAGGCCATTATATTCATCACCAGGTCTTTCACAATAAACAGGGCGGTATACAGGATTTGAAAGCAGGATTTCTGAACAATAAAATGAAACTGAAACTCGGTGTCCTTTTGTGGTGTTTGGAGAAGGATGACTATATCGTCTTCGTTGTTTGTGTTTAAAAATCGACCATGGTTGAAATATGAGTTCTGTTAGCGAAAACGTATATATTGCTCTCTGGCAGCGTTTCTCAAACTGTGAGGCGTACCCCTCCCCCTAGAGGGCGTGATAACCCTACAAGAGAGGCGCGAGTATATCAAAAAATTAAAAACAAAAGATTATTTTAAAAAATTATTAATGAACTGAAAGGAAGCAAAGCAAAACACATTCTACATAATGAAAAATAAAATACACATCTATACTGATAAAAACTAAAAAATTTATAAGTACTGTACAATGTATTTGATAATAAATTTATCAATACTGAACGATGAGCAAACTCCCATGGGACTGTCATATTTCAAAATTATATTCAAAATTTAATATTTATCTTGATAATTTTAATATTATCTTGATAATTTGTTTGGTGTTAATTATACGCCATGATAAAACTCATTATAAATTAAATAAGTTAGCATCCGTTTCAGAAGGTGAAAATATTAAACATTTTTATTCGGCTCAATCCGTTACTATATTATTATTTCCCTAGCTGGTTTTACAAGTCCTAAGGCAACTCATTAAATCTATCATCAGATTCTTTCATTGCCAGATACAACAGGATAAAAGACTACTAATCTGAACTTAAAAATATAGACATAAACTATTTCACTGACAAATAAAACTAAATACACTAATCCCAACCAAGTTCTCCCTCAGGGGCTCACCTTCTTTAGGTGAGTACGGTGTCACAACCCGAGGTGCCTAGTGATCTTTTCTTTTCCACGGGGTTTACTGTCTTTGGCAAACACGGGCTTACGAACCCGGGTACCTAGTGATCCTTCTCTATTTTCGACCTTTTCTTGTCATTCAATTCATTCTTTCTTTCTCTCTTCGTCTAGACCACAGATATTAAAACAAATGTTTGGCGCAGTATAGCGAAATCGGCTCTTGCGCCAATAAACCCAAAATCACTCACTCACTCACCCAACAAGTTCTCGTTGAAAGAGGAAAAACATACTCAAGCTCATCTGCCTTCCTTCATCCATTAACACCTGTTATTACACGGTTTATAATTAAAGTCGTGTTGTAGCTTTAATTACATTATTATTGCATTCAACACGATGTTATTGTATGGGGGGGCGATGAAAATTATGATAGAAAATTGGGTCACAAATTCTGAAAGTTTGAGAAGCACTGCTCTATGGGATCAATTCATGACGGTCACATGATAAAGATAAACACGTGACTCCACGCAAAACAGACTTCAAACTAATTGTACCCCGCCCATCCGGTATAGTGGTCAGTGAAGCTGACTGCGGTGCCGCAGGGACTGGGTTCGAATCCCGGAGAAGAGGCATGGATGTTTGTGTTGTAATCCTTTCTTCCGTCTGTGTTGTTTACCCCCGTGTTATACATTGCGTGGTGCACGGGGTTTATAAATGTTAAAAAAAAAACTAATTGTACTTGTTTTATTTGTAAAACTTGGGCAAAATTTCAAACTTTATAATTTGGTAAAAATTATCAAAAGTTAAAAAAATAAATTTCTCTTCAACAGATTTTAAAATTAAAAAAAAAATCTTATTTTATGCATGTACTTTTAAATTAAATGTATTTTGTATACTTATGTGTATTATTGTTGTTGACAAATTTGAGTTTTTAACACTCTTTTGTAAGCTTCACTTGTATGTAATGGAATCTTTGAATTCAATTTTTACCCACTTTAAAAGATCAGATTAATTCGAAATTTTGCTCACTTGTCCAGGACCGATGACAATACAATCATTTAGCAATTTTGTTCCATTGTCCTGATCAGAGTTATCAGGATTAACGATTTAACATTTTCAGATCCTATCCCGCATAAGCCGACTAATTTTAGATCCCATTTCCAGATTTGGGGACCAAAAGATTAAGTTATAATTTAGTTCGATTACTATAAAATTGTATTTTTTAATTTTTTCAAACTATAATTTTTTTTGAAAGTAAGTTTCTGAAAAGATCAAAACTTGGCAACAAAGAAGCGCACGAACTGATTAGCTGGGTATACATGATTGCTTTTATCGTGTGACTATAACGTCACATGATATTTTGAACTGATTGTCTAAAACACGTGGTTATCATTATCATGTGACAATGACGTCACATGAATTGAGCCCATTGCGATGGCAATAAAACTGAAACTACACTTGTTATAAAAATTAAAGAATAGTGAGGAAAAAAAACTTGAGTTTGTGTTGCAACCAGCACTCAATGCTGCAATTATTTACGCTAATTAAATGCAATTAAACACAATAAAAGCACTTCCGCTCATACATTAGCGAATTGTTTATGTCCCCCCGCCGAGACGAAACCAACACCCCTGAGACCCCTTACTCCGTTTTAATCTGGTGTCGTCGTCATGTTTTGTGAAAGGGTAATTCTTGAGAACTGTCGTATTTAAATGTTAATTTGACTTGTCAGTCAAGGTCAAGTATTATTATAATAGTCTGGTCAGTGGCGTAATGTACACCCCCGCATTGCAGAAGGGCACAGGATTCTAGGGGACCCAACGCCTGACTGATGCCAAGTACGTGCATATTGTAAGATCTGTCACAACTTTTTAATGGAAATTGTTTTGTTATAATAAATTGCTAAGTTTCAAATTCTTCGTCGAAAGATTTACGTGAAAGTGAGTACATTGGGGTTCTTATCTAATACTACATCTGATAACGGAGAAAAAGATAGTTTTCTCTCTCTTTTTCATCTACGTCTAAAATCTTCTACTGAATCGTCTCCCAATCTCGGAAGTCGAAATTCGCTTCGCGTTCTAGTATTTTTCAACTGTATTCGTAGACTTTGTTGGAACGTTTTAAGATAAACCATTTTCACAAAATCTCTTTAAGGCAGAAAGGAAAGATGAGTTTTCCTTACTTCTATTATACTCTCTCGTTGTGTAAGTTTTCGGATTGATTCGATTTTTTTTCTTTTGTTAACAAAGAATAGTCTGTTTTATATTACTTTACACTTCTGTATATTTTCGTAGTTCCCAGTGAATATATTCAATTTGATAGATGATACTTGAATTTGAAAAGAAACTCTGAAAAGCATAAAAGTGTTCAAAGACTCCGATGAGATGAAAGTAATATGCAAACGAAGGAATTTTTAGTGTTAGGTGTATATATAAAACTGATTCAATATACCAACTGTGACAATATTATCAAACGGTAACAGGTAAAAGATTTTAAGTTTCTATGGGATTCCAATTTATTCAAATACAGTAATATTTTATCTTAAATTTAAAAGGTTTTTGTCAGCTCATAAGAGATTTAGATAACAGAAAAATAAGAACGATCTTCACAATTTATTCAATTCCTACTATTAGCTCACTCTCTTTCTCTCTCTTTTCTCTCTCTTTATATATATATATATATATATATATTGTTCAATCTTTAATAAAATACTTTCTATTCATCCAATCAAGTTCAAATAATTTTTTTAAACTTGTAGTGGATGACTCTTGATGTTAATACAGTTTTTTCAAATATTAATCCATTAAATTAAATTAAATTAATCACTGGTTTCCGACGCGAACTTAGATTTGTGTCCATAGTTGTAACAATGTATCTGTTAAAACAATGACAAACGTTGGCGTCGAAAACCGGTTTTTCAGCCAAACTAGTCAAACTGGTTGTGCATTGTTACAACAATGCAGACAAATCATGCTCTTTTTTCAATTCCTACTATTAATTCACTCTCTTCCTATATATATATATAGAGAGAGAGAGATTCATATTTTTCAATCGTTAATAAAATACTTTCTATTCATCCATTCAAAATAGAAATTGACTTACATTTTTTTTATATTACTTGTTAAGAACATGTTTGTTTCCTCCTCAATTGTGCTTTACAACAATTACCAATATTATATTATTATCAAATTGTTCACCAATATTCTTATCTAATTAAAATGTAAAGACACTCTCCACAACGTTATATATGTATAATGTAATGTGTCCGTTTCTTCATTGTGATGGAATTAGGGATTCAGTAAGTAATCACACACACACACATACAGTATGTTATAAATTTTTATAAAATTTATGATAAGTTTTCCATATCTATCTCACATTTTGTAAATAACATTAATAATAAACTTTCACTTCTAAACATCTCTGATAAAATCATTTTTTAATTAAAAAAAAAAACATTTTAAAGAGTTTTCTATTCTTCTAACGTTTACTTTCTCATTCGCCTTGATTACAATCGGATTTACTGCAATAACTGTTTATTTTGTTATTCAATAAAACAATGCATCCCTTTGTATTCCTCTTAATTGGATATTTTAATTGTAAAAGGCGACAAAAATTCCAAAATCCGATATATCACTCCAGAAATTGCTTATGACAGCTGCATTTACCGTGGAATATTAATTATCGCGAACAAATATCAAGTAGTGTTGATAGTTTCACTGTTTTATTATTATTTTCTCAAAATGGCGGCGCATTTTTCTGAACAGAACAATGAGTTTGCCTTTCTATGCGTTTAATTATAGATATGTGAAATTGTGTCCTGAGCTAACAGCCCCTCCGGTGACTTGTTATTAAGCCTGGATAAATAATTGGATCAATTCTCGGGCCTTTTTGTCTGTTCTGAAATGATGGAAAGACTGGAAAATATTATTGTATTTGATATTTGTTTGTTCAAACGATTTTGGAGCAAAGGCCTTTTGAAATGCGTATTTTTCTACATTGTATCTTAAATTTTTTAGTATGAATGTTACAATAGTTTATTGGGTTTGTTTTTAAAATGTGTAGAGTACTGTTGAGAAATCAATTATGATTTGAGGGTTTTTAAAAATTAAATTAAGGCTTTGTCTATTTTTCGATGCTTTGTAAAAGCGTTCTCAGAATCAAGCGTTAGAAAAATGTTCTTCTGTGTGATAAACTTTGATTTGAAATTTTCACCAGTTATATTTCTTTTGCTCTATTGTTGTATTATATTAAGTTTTAAAATGTGTGAGGACTGTAAAATAACTACAAATTGTGAATATATGAATTTGAAATCGTCGCAATCATATTTCTTTTATTCTATTGCTGTATTACATTACATTTTAAATTATGTAGGTTTGAATAACTATTAATTTTGAATAGTTATTCCATTACATGAAAGTGTTGATATGAAAGCGAAAACAGAAACATATATATGAAAACGTTTCTTTTTTTTTTAATGTTGTTGTAGGTTAAAAAATTTATTTAGAATGCATTAATATAAAAAAAAGAATGTACGTGAATTCATAATTTTGCTTATATAGTAAAAATAATTTGTTTATTTGTCAAAATGTGAAAAAATATAAAACAAATTTTTATCTCATGTTTAATATTACTCAGAAAGTATTTTCTTAAAGTAACAAACATTATTTTAAAAATAATAAAAATATAAAAGTTTATTAAGCCCAAAATTCTATTACAAATATTATTACTTGAAAAATTTTAGAAGCACGTGTACACAATAATTGGAAACTTTGTTACATAATTTTATTTTTAAAACCCTTTTATAAGCTTCACTTGTATCCAACAGAATCTTTGAACTCAATTTTTACCCGCTTTAAAAGTTCAGATTAATTCGAAATTTTGCTCACTTGTCCAGGACCGATGACAATACAATAACTCAATAATTTTGTTTCATTGTCTTGATTAGGATCATCAGGACAAACGATTTCCCATTTTCTGATCACATACCGCATCTGGCGACTCATTTCAGATCCCATTTCCAGATTTGGCTACTAAAAGATTAAGTTACAACTCATTTCGATTAAATATAAAAAAGTGTTTCTTAGGGATAAATTATAGTTTAAAAAAACTAACTTCTTCTATCTCATAATACTTTCAAGAGATATTCAGCATTAAATTTTACAAACTCAACTTTTCTTTGTTTAAAAAAAATCGAATGTGGAATATCACTTGAACGTATTATGAGATAGAAGGCTTCGAGAAATAAAGTAACATTATAGAACTTCCAATTATACTGTGTATATGTCTCTAAAAATTAACCTAATAATAATATTACTATTTCAATAACACAATTCAGGGCTTTATAAATAGAGAAAAATTGTCTTTTAGAATAATGCTCGTTATTAAAAATACGAAATTAAATTTTATAAATTCGACTTTTTATCTATTTTTGCTAGCTGAGTGACGTAGTTTGGTTAGGTGCTGGCCTTCTACGCCCAAGTTTGCGGGTTTGACCCCGGTCCAAGTCGGTGGGTTTTCATGATGCAAAAAATCGACAGTGTCCATGTTGTATTACTATGCAGGATGTTAAAAATCCCTTGAGAGCCTGTTTGGCTTGGGTTGATCTCGGCAAAATTAAATTTCTGGTATTATTTCGCATCGTCAAGAGTTCAAGTGTCTCCCTCTAGGGATGAAATTGGGTGTCAAAATTACATTGTGACCATTGGTATCCACCTATTTGTTACCACACAAAAAAGTGATACCAGCTCCCGGAGAATTTACTAGGACTTCAATGGTAATTACCAATCTATAGCCCCATTTGAAAGGGAAAAATGATCTCTAATTTTGATTTGACCTATAAGAGTTATATGCATACAAAAATCTACAAAATATCTACTACTACAATAACTCAAATTTTGCATATATTGTATAGTAACAATTCCGCAAGAACGCTTTGCACTCCACACAATCAGTAACATTTTGTTATGTCATAAGATCTTTAAAAAAATATTTCATTTCAAATTGACTTTAATGTGCGTTTAGTGCGCGTTATCGGAAAATGATTAATCAATTTAATTACACGGGTTAGAAATATTTTTTTCAATTTATCTCAAATCATTTTTGAAAAATTTTTTTTAAAAAAAATTACGAGAAAAATTTTTTTAACGTTTTTTTTTCTCCTAATTGATTGATGCCATAAATTCCAATTATTCTCAAAATTTTTCTCTTCCTCCCCCCCACCCCTAAAGATACATTTATTTTACTATCTTTAATTAGTTTTTTTCCCCCTTATTTTTTCAAATAAAAAAAAGAACATTCTGTTTGTTGTTGTTTTAAAAATAATCGTTGCTTTTTTAATATGTGTATTTTTACGATGAATTATGCGAAAACTTTAAAATTAAATTGCGTTCGTAAAAACTGCCAAGGACATTTTAATGGCACAATTATGACTCGGAGCGCATATTATTTTTATGAGGTATATTCATTAAATAAAATGAGTTACTCTGCATAAACAAATTAACTGCTTCTTGTAGCATTTGTCTACCCCTGTGGGTAAATAATCTTCTATAATGAATGTTTATTGATAATAATTTGTAAATAATGACTAGGACATTTATTTTTTATAAAGCAATTTAATCTATGCATTCATTACATAAAAAATGGGTTATTCTTTGAATTTTAATTATTATTGATTACTGAAAACTCCTGCTTGTTGTGTAGTAGGGTGAATCGTGGTTTATGGACGAAAAAAATATTATTAATCGGGATTTCTTTGGCAGTGGTTCTTAAACTGCAGTCCGAGGACCCCCGAGGTGCCTTAGCACCTTTCTAGGGGTCCGCCTTCCCTCTGTTATAGACTCTGAAAAGCCTCGTGGGAAAATTTAAATATATGACATCTTAGACCAGATACTAAGTTCCTCTTAATGAACCTTTAAATCATTTAACCATGTATTGAGAGGCAGGGAGGATTGTTCAAAATCTTGGGGGTTCGCGATGTGCCTAACCCTACACCAGGGGTGGCTAACCAGCGGCACGCGGGCCATAATGTGGCACGGCAGAGTTGTAAGAGTGGCACTCGGAGAATTATTGAAGGATTAAAAAATTTGAAAAGATAATAACAAATACTAATTTTTTTTTACTGTTTTATTGAAAGATGGTGGTTTCAGATAAAATAAAACATCAAAATCTATTTTAAATACACTTAATTAAATAACAATAGAAAATAATAATGCAGACGACACTCCACTGTTGTGTGCGTTGGTTTTCTGAAGGAAGTGTATTCGTGAGATTCTGGAATTCTTGGGAGGGTGTTTTAAAGTATCTGGAAGAAAACAATGAACTGCCTAGTGAGTGATTGCTTCTCAAGAATGAAGTTAGGCTTTGAGATTTAGGTTTTCTTACCGATACTACAAGACATTTATATAATTTAAAATTAAGATTACAAGGAAAAGATTGTTCTTTTCCAATCCTGATTGATCTTATATCTTCGTTTGTGAACACACTTTTTTTTTTGTCTCGGAAAAAGAAAAACAGAAACTGATTCACACCTAGAACAATCCGATTTTGTTAGCATCTTCGAGAACTGATCCTAATGTAGATGACCCAGTAAAAAATCTACAAATTGAAAAATTACATTAAAAAAGTTCTGACTGTTTAATATTTATTTAGAATTAAATTTTTCTGGTTACTCATTTTCATTTTATACCTAACCTAATTGATTGAAACTGAAAAGAAAATTTTAACAATAAAGCTTAAGTTTGTACTTTTGTCTTATTTATTACATTATTTTTACATTTCCACTACTTTGATTTGCATAAAAATTTCATAATATGCCTATAAGTAACATTTTTTCACCTTTTCATATTCTTTTGTTTGTTGAAAAAGTTTAAAGTGGCACGCATAACTTTTTTTATCAGATAGTTGCATTCTTCCCAAAAAGGGTTGCCCCCCCCCCCTGTCTTACATCAAAAGGAGACACCATATAGCCTTACCCTTACTGATACTGATGCTATAGCCAGACGTAAACTCACCTTCCATCCAGTTAAGAACTTCATTCCAGATCTTAATTGCAACCGAGTAATTTCAACCATCAGTACCAGACTACGTACAAGACACTTTAAGGGGTTGACGAAAGACACTTAATATTTTAAAAGGTTGAAAATATCCCCCGATGGACAAGGACATTTCAATACTTATCTTCACTGTCCTAACATTCAACTTTCTCCTAATCATATTTGTAATTATCCTTCTGCACTGGATAAACTCCACAGCATAGACCTATATCCCACGGACCATCAATTGCTTTATTCGCCAATGGTCTGAACACTGCAAGGGCCATTTTGAACTCCTTCAGCGCCATTTAATTTCTCATAACTGCTTGGACAAGACACCGACACAACAAGACACCTAACAATAATTTCTAATGTAATATTTTAATATAAAGGGGATCTTTAAATATATATTGTTACGAATTTTGTATATTATTTTGTAAATAATTTGTATTTGGATGTGCAATGCATTTGTATTACTTTATGCTAAAATTGTAATATTCACAAGCAACGCCATCCCTTACGTTATAATGGCGATTCAATGGGAACTTGGCGAAATATTGGCGATAGAGCCAAGTTGGCATCACTTTTGGTGACCAGGTTGGCGACCAATTTGGCGACTTTGGGGACCAACTTGGCGACATTGGCGACCATGTTGGCGAGTTCGGAACCCTCTGGATTCTTCTAGAAATTAGTAGAGAAATCCACTAATTTCACGATCTGTGGCGCGAGCGCATCTTTCCAGAACTTTCGGCCTCTGCTATAAATAGAGTGATACTCGCCGCAAGAGTCAGTCTGGTTTCAGCCAGGGAGTAGCGAGTCTGGTTTCAGCCAGGGAGTAGCGAGTCTGGTTTCAGCCAGCGAGTCTGATTTTAACCAGCGAGTAGTGAGCACTGTTTTGATTAGCGATTAGAAGACTTGCCTTGAATTTGATAAGCTCGGCTGTGCTTGTGAATAGTCATTTACATACGTGAATTTTAGACACTGCTTATTGTGTCTGAGTGCTGTTGAAGGTGTGAAATCCTTCTGTTATTATTCGGTGAATTTTGCTGTTGAATCCTGTATTTTCAAGGATTGATTTACGCCAATAAATACTCATCGCTCTTAAGGAATTGCCTTGTTATTTAAGACTGATTTTGCATAAAATCCTCGAACCCCGATCTACGTAACAATATATATAATAGTTCCTCAGTATCTGGATCCTGACAGACTGCAGAAGCTCCATCCAATATTTGAAGAACTGGTCAAAGATTATGGACAGTACCGGTCTAGATATTATATCCAAATTGGTTAGGCTTGGTCAGAGGAAACTAAGTGTGTCTTCAGTGGATACCATCGCATGTGGGTGTACCTGGGAGCGAGGCAGCTGATGAGCTGGCTGGTAGAGGTTGTGATCTCCCTCACCCCAATTCCTCTGCCTTGAGCCATTCTGAAATTCATTCCCTCCGCAAAACTAAAATGAATCTGACTTTTCGAAACCCTCCCGCTCACCACTGGTATGCAGCTAAGAATCCTGGTGTATCTCTACAGTGTGTGTGCAGGAGATCCAGGGCTCTTGAGACAGCCTTGGCACGCTTTAGAAGCGGTCACCTTTCATGGTATGACCTTTGTGCAGGGGGGGGGGTAAAGTCTTTCTTTACCTTTCCCTGCTTCTCCTGCTCATCTTCTGGACTGCTGGGGTATTTCCCTGGGACAGTTGTTTGAAAATTAAGACCTGGTTTGTGACATTCTTATGCGGAAAGGTCAAATGGACTTGGTGTAGGCTTTCCTGCTCCAAAGGGATTTGAAACAAAAACAGTTCCTCAGATTAAATTTTTGTTAAAATTATTCCAATTATAATATACCCAATGATTCATAGAGGCTACAATAGCCGAATGAAGTCATGGTCACAAACTTGTAGTTGCCAGTCCGGAATTCCAATCCTTGTGCCACAGAAGAAAAGAGGGGCTAATACACTTTAAATCTGTCGTTGCTGGAAGTTTGGAAAGGGGGGTGCCAACTCAGATGTCTTCCTTGTCACTTGAGTGAAGCTCAAAATTTGAGGCTCATGGTAAAAAACCCTTATGTTGCTTGCGACTTTAATAAACACTCGCTCACTGGTCATATATACGAGGTCTGGTGACGACCTTATGACCGGCGAGTCTTGAGTTCGAGTCCGGTTACCATTGAAGAAATTCGTAATTTACAGTGATTGATACAAAAAAATCCGTTGTGGCTCAAATTCCTCACGTTGAAAGATTATTCCTCATGTAGTGAGGAAGTTTAGAGATCGGGGTGTTACACGTTCGTCGTCATCGTCATTCGTCATGTCGTCCTCGCCATTCCATTTTGGTTCAGTACTACGAGATCTGTCGCCAATAATCCTTCTATTGCTTTAGAGAATGACTTTTAATGAATCAAGCTGATAATGGTACGGAATACAGTATTCTAAATGTAATATTTTTGATAATTAATGCGAACGTAATATATTATCAAAATTATTCCAAATGTAATACTCCTATCTATGACAGTACTGAAACATTCTTCCTAATTATTCAGAATGCAATATTAGTATTAATGAATTCTAATATCGTATTCATAGTAATTATTTTAAATAGAATATATTCTTCATAACAATACCCAATATTGTATTTCTCACAATAATTCCGAATATAAATTTCTCAATAAAAATTTCGAATAAAATAATTGTAACAATATTTCCGAATATAGCATTATTAGAAATTATTTGTAATGAAATATATATGTATAATAATTATTCAAAATATACTCTGCATATTAGTTATTCCCAATGCAATACTCCTAATAACGAATTCTCCTATCGTATTTGTAATAATGTATCCAAATTTAATATAATCCTATTAAGGATTCCAAATATTGTGTTCCGAATAATAATAATTCCGAATATAGGATATAATTCTAATAATGGTTCTGAATAAAATATACTAGTTCTAATTATTGATATAAGTATTCCGAATACGATATTTATAACGTTGATTTTTTTCAATTCCTAATATTAGCTTACTCTCTCCCTATATATATATATTTATATATTTTGTTCAAGTTTTCAATCGTTAATAAAATACTTTCTACTCATCCAATCAAGTTCAAATAAATTTTTTTAAACTTGTAGTGGATCACTTGATGTTATTACATTTTTTTCAGATATTAATTCATTAATTATTTGTTAATTAAATTAATTACCGGTTTTCGCCGCCAACTTAGATTTGTCTCCATTGTTGTAACAATGTAACTGTTAAAACAATGACAAAAGTTGGAGTCGAAAACCGGTTTTTCAGCCAAATTGGCCAAACCGGGTGTGCATTGTTACAACAACGCAGACAAATTATGCTCTTTTTCTTCCTACTATTAGTTCACTCTCTCCATAGATTTATATATATATCTTGTTCAAATTTTCAATAATTAATAAAATACTTTCCGTTCATCCATTCAAAGTACGAATTGATTTACAATTTTTTTTATATTACTTGTTTATAAAATAATCACGATTCTTATTTTGATAAACAATGTAATAATATCATCTCTTGTAACAGTTAGTACGTTTTTAAATTTTAAGCGTCTTAGATTCGCCGAGTGATTATTGATTTACCATACTTCATTTGAATTCTCTCAAAAGAGAACTCTGGAGCAATATATTCAAATCTCTTTCCCTATCACCCAGAATCAATCTTCTCGCGATTTAAACACGAACTCCTTGCGATAACGAAAGCTGAGTCCGATCCCCGTTGTAAATAGACCCCCAAACCCCTCCGAACAACAACGCATAAACTCATAACAACATTCCGATATAAAACGTTTCCTATTCATCCCCTAGCAGCATATTTTAATGTATAATACCCCATGAAAGCTGACCATTTCCAAAATGCATCCAGCCATCCAGACGTCACTTGCATCCCAGCACTGAGTGGTTGTAATAGTTTGAAATGGAATCCCAATCCGGCCTTCCGCCATTGTGTCAGTTCCCATCATCTATTAAAAGGGTAATCCTCCCCTGCGCAAACACGAGAATTTGGCGGTAAAACTTGTTGTGAGAAATTAATTAAATCGCCTCTTCCTCCGACAGTAATCCGACGCGAGCACGGATAATTGAAAACGGATTCCGGGGGATACGTCCCGGGGATCAATGGAATATCCATTAACCGACTCCGAGAGCTTTCATCCTTGTAGAGGATAGAGATGGATCAAAAATGTATCTTTTTATGTGAAAATATCTCTCAAAACTGATGGCAAAGTCAGACTAATATACTACATCAAGGGTGTCAAACTGAAAGGCTTATTTGGGCCAAACAAAGTTTAACTTGAAGTAGGCCGCAAAAAAAACAAAAACAAAAAATCAATATTTATAGAAACGTAGATTTATTTTTCTAATGATTGTTGGGTTTCCCCAACCATCAGTATACGAGAGTTAGAAGGAAAATAGTCATAATCAAAACAATTTATTTACAAGTCTTAACAACCTAACAAACTTGAGAGTGAATGAGTGAGTGAATATTAGCGTCGCACTGTTCAGCTACACGAGGGGTTTTGGCGACGGACCGCGTAATTTTGATCCATGGTCAAGTGACGCGGACGACACCTGAGCTGGCACCCCCTCTCCTAACTAACACACCACACCAACGGGAGGACGTTTGAGCTCTCGACAGGTTTAACGTGCACCGTTCCCCTACACGGTGGGTCTTCAGTGGTACTGGGCTTGAACTCATGACACGCTAGCCATGATCCAATGCCTTGAGCACTTGGCTTACGGGGCCACCCTAACAAACTTGAACAACCAAGGTTAGGAATCGCACCGTAACCTAATTTAAGGTATCCGACTAGATGCGACAACTTTAAAAAAAAAAAATTGGAGATATGGGGAATTTTTTTTGTTATTTTTAGATTTTTTTTGTATATTTTAAGAAAAATATGCTAAAATTAAGAAGATAACAATTAATTATTATTACTAAAATGTGTGTGTTGAGCGTGGGGGAGGGGGGAATTGGTAAAAATTTACAAAAAATAGCATAAACGCGGCCCATTCTGTACCAAAGGTTTAAGAACAAATTTTCTATTTTAACATTCTAATGTGTTGCTACGTTATTCATTTTTGAAATGACCTTCAGGATAAGAGATATTTTCTTTTTTACAAAAACTAGAGTACTTTATCTCAGTTATTATATGAAATTGCTTAAAAAACAGTGATTATATTAACATATGATACTGTAAATTTTGTAATAAAACAGTGATTGATAAATCTGAAGGTTAAAAAAATTCTATTGTTATACAGAACTTACAGAAAAAATTTCAGTTAATTATTTTCAAAACTTTTTTAATAATCGCTGGCCCCATTTTAGTATTTTCAAACAAGATATCTATCATTGGCATGGCCAAGTAATTTTAGCGCGTTTTTCACATGTTGTATTTTACAATAATGCAACTAATGAACTTTTTACTAACAGAAAGTAGTGTGTGTACTGTACCACTCCTCTAAATGTACTACTATTGAGCTGAAAAGAAAGAATGACACAAATCTGTATCAGCACTATAAAAAAGCAAAAAAAAAAATTTTTTTTACAGAAGCTACAAAAGCCCAGACATAGTGACTTGCTGGTAGATTTTTTTTAAAAAAAACTTTTTGCAAACAATAAATTTGTGACGGGGCTATTCGCGAGATTTCAGTACTAATCCTCTTGGGAAACTTTGGGGCTAGCATTTATACTATTTCACAGCCTTTTCGGGAAAAACACGAGATTGTTATATGTTAATTAGTTCGACTATATAAAGTCTATATATATATATAGATTTTGTAAATGTAGCAGAGAAGGAGTTACCAAGCTGTCACGTAAGTACGCCGGAGAATTACTTCACGAACTTAGCGCGCGTTTAATAGATATAAATTATAAGAGTAAATTGTTAGATAGACAATTGAAGATAATAGATTCAGTACCGAGCTGAGGTTAGCAAGTGATCGTCTCCTTGTCTATTTCTGGTAGCCGAGATTACTTAGATTTAGTATTAGAATTGAGTGTTAGGATTAATCGATGTCTTAGGGAATCACTCCTAGGTTTCTTCTTATAATTAAACTTGTGATTGTTTAAGTGTTTGTCAGTCCTGAATAAATATAATTGATATTATGGCTTTTGTTGGTGATGATATGTTTCCTCCCACACTTAGAGACGCGCCAGGTGGAGTGAGCGGAGTCCGAAATAGGACCCAGACACCACAAATTTACTAAGTAAAATTTGAGAAAATTTTGTTATTAACTAGCGAAATTCAGGAAAACTGTGGGAAACTTTAAATAGGATTCGGCTCATCTAGGGCACAAATGCGACCCAATGCTGAAAACCCGAGGTCAATTGGTTGCTTATTGGCTGAGAAAAAGGTACGACAAAACATGGAACGAAGACGAAATTTACGTCCTAATAGCGCTTTTGTTCCACTACGTGAAAAACGCGCTAAAAAATACATTTTGAGAAAAACGTGTTTTAAAGTATGACATCTTGCTTAAAGTAATAGCATCTGCTTTTACTAAAACATATGTAGTTTTTGTTCTAGTGAGCGAAAAATAATAAACTTGGTATTATTCAAAAGCTAATAAAATGGCTTATAAAATAAAATCATAAAAAATATTGGTCAATTTTTGTCAAAATTCAAAATTTTAGGGTAATCGGATACCATAAGGGTGTAACATTATGGAAGACGATTTAAGTGAATTTAGTAAAAATTTAATAACTTACCTTAAGCCACCTCTAATCCGATTCAAATATCAAATTGACCAATCGTCAATCATAAATATTAACCATATAATTTACTGCACACCTTCGTCTAGATTTCTGTTATCTTATGCTATTCTTTAGCTTTTAAAAGCTCTCTCTCTCCTTCTCGAACCCGAAAGCTAATACTTAAATACACGACATAATTTACATATATCGCGTCTTCTTCTTCGGGAGGAAGCTATCAATTATATAATATTTAAAGAAAGTATTTTCCCAAGAGGATTATTAGGAAAAACGCGGATAGATCCGTTACAATTTTGAAATGCATAAATTTGAATGTATATTTGTGGACTACAGATCCACATCACATTGATCATATCATACTTAAATTTTGTACGGAGCTTCCCTGTTGTTTTGAAAAAGTCGTAAGAGCATTTCCGTTTAAAAAGATTTGTTTTGGGTTAATATTTTTCTAAGCCCCCTTGTCTGTGAATGTGCTGTCGCCAAATGCTGTGATATGTAGCCAACAGTGGAATACCTGCTCTACTCATGTTTAGAGAAAGGTTACTGCACTTGACAACAGCTTTTGATTTGGCAACGTTGAAGAACGGATTTTGCTGAAATTGACTCCCTAAAGGCCTGTTTACATGCAAGCCAGCAAAATGCCGGCAATTTGGAATTGGGGAGAAAAGCCGGCTTTTTACCGGTATTTTTTTTCAGCCTGTTTACATGAGAATCTGGTGATTGGTTGATAGATTCACGTGACTATACAATGTAACCATGGAAACAACCAGATTTAGCGCGATTATCATGAAGAGGACATGTGATTATGTTTTCGTTCACTTACCGCCAAACAAGCCCAACATTTCTTTGTTTCTATTATTGCTACGACTATTTTGCTCTTGCACTTTTGCAATATACCCACTAAAATTTCCTATTTAATTGTATATGGTTGCTCGATTACAGTAAAAGATAACATGATTGTAGGAAAAAAAATCTTTTGTTTAATATCCTGGAAGAAATGCGAGTGTTTTATAAACGTGGATAATAATGATGATGCATAAAGATTTTAAACATCTCCTCACTGTTTATTTTGTCCTGACCACTTTGAATAGGTTTGTTTTCAAGAACTACAACCAAAGACAACCCCATTACTTGTCCTTTGAATTTAAAGATTATTTCCCTGTTTTTTACTAAGTTAAAATTATTGTATACTATTAATTCATACATTTTTTTTTTAATATGAGGATAATAAAACCTCCCCTCCTCCCAAAAGCAAAAAATTTTTATGAATTTTTTTTTTTTTTTTTTTTTGTATTTTTACTATGTATATTTTTTGTGAAGCTGTAGAATAAATTTTTCTTGTAGAATTTCAGTTACATGAATTAAGAGAAAAGGGCAATTTCATTATTTACTTCATGAGCTGTGATTGCTCTGAAGCAATCCAATATGGAATATAAAGAAGCTAAAATGCATCTAGGTCTTAAAACTTTTATGTGGTGTAGAAGTTTCAGCTCAACTGAAACTCATTTCATTGGGAATTAATTTGTCATCAGTAATGTATTAAGACTAGTTTTTGCCATTAATTTCTTTGTAAACAAGGGAAGACCTTTTCAGATCTTACTTTTGTAAATGTATATAAAAAAAGCATTGATTTGATTAAATTAATTTTGATAGGTGATTAGAGTAAATAAAATTCACAGAAACTTTTAAGATACAAATGTTTTTAAAATTTTTCTTTACTATTAATTACATTAGGTGTTTAAAAATTCACATTGATTAGGAGATGATTTTCTTTAATTTTTTTTTACTGTATTCTTTTATTTGTTTGGGTTAATGACATTTAATACTCTTTGTAAATATTTTTAAAATTAATACTTTTTTGTTGTAAATAAATTGAAAAAGCCATTCATAAGATTTCCCGAGAGATTTATTAGATATTATCAATAAGATAAAGATCGAGATGTGCTAATTGTACAAGGTATTATGCACGTTGAATATTTGCAGTTAGATCCTCGATTTGTCCTTATAGTATAGTGTTACATCCACAGAGTCTGATTTATATACCATATCATGAAATGCTTTATTCACTTATAGTCCATTCATGTAATGTTAAAATTAAGTGTCAATAAATGATGTATATTAAAATGAATTTGATTATTAAATAAAATTACTGTCTAATAAGAATTTTCGTGAAAACAATTTAATTCAATCTACTATAAAATAATTTTATTAAAAAGCATATTTATTTAAACATGTTTCTTAATTTATACAAAAAAGTCAAATTTCTTTCTTTCTGAATGTTGGAGACAAACATTTCTTTAAAAAGTTCAAACCTTTTGAAGGGTAATAATTATAAAGGAAGTCAGACTATAAAACATATCAAATGTTTGTTTGTTGTCAGATTATTTCAGATGCCCAAAACCTTTAAATGATGTTAAAAGCTATTTCATTTCAATCTCAGAAGAATTCCTAATTATTAATCAAAACTTTCATATTAACCACCTTTAATTAAAAAGCTAAATTAACTTTTGCTTGTAAGAAAGTGTGTATTTTCCTTATTGTACAATATTTTCATAAGAACTTGTTCATAGTATGTTTCATAATTGAGGGATTATTTAACCCTTCGAGGAGAAAAAAAGTAATATTTAGCCAACTTTTATAAAATAATTTTGTACTTGCCCATTCAATTCAATATGTATATAAAAGGATATCTTTTGGTTCAGTAAATCATGATTCGCTTTAATAACAAAAATTAAATGGACTAAATTTGAAGATTTTAGAAAAAAGAAATTTTCTTTTTAACCTCTTATCCTCTTAAATTCATAGGAATGGGAATATAAAGCAGTTAATTCTATTTATTGGTTATATCACATTTTAATCAATTTTCAAAGTAAAAAAAAATTTTCATTACACCCCTATGAAGTTATTTAATAAAAAGATAGTACTACTTTTTTTACTTATATGGAAACACTCAATAAGATAAATCAGGAAAAATAACAAAAAAAGCAATTTTATTGTGTACATCAATAAGATTTATATTGTAATAATTTCAAATTAATCTCAAAAACTAATGTCTTAAAGTATATGTATCATCTTATTAAAATATTGGAAACATACATGCAAAGTAATAATTCTTATTTCATAAAATCAGGTTCTTAATACTTTTATTTTAGGGGAAAAATAGTTTGCATTGCAGTTAAAATACTTATATAATAACTAGCTTGTTGATACATTTGATACGAGTGAAGTTTTTGATAACTTGAAGGAAATTAACATTTCCTGTGGGGAAAAAAACAGGACTCAGACCACCTGGTCAATATAATTCACAACATCCTGCCCCTTGCTGAACCAGAGGGTTCATAACATTTTCATGAAGCAATAAAAATTTTAATTCAAGCATTTCTAGGCTTCTAGCACAATTAAATTTTAAAAACAACACAGAAATTAAATAATTAAACATTATAACAAATTTCAACGCACTAATAAAAAATAACACTTTTACAAAATATCCTGAAATTAAACATTGGCAAGGAAAGTATACATTATAAATTTTCTAACTTTTTTATAAGTTACTAATCAAGCGATTTATTAACGCTTGAAGTAAGCAAGAATTAAAAGAGAGCAACACATAATAAATTAAGTCAAAAACTTAAAAAATTTTCGTATAACAATATACACATTGAGAAAATATTAAATAGTTCAATATACAATTTTCAAGAATCATTCTAGCTATACTAATATTTAAAGAATAAAATACTAAACTGCATTTGAATCAAACAAATATTTAAAATAAAACTATCAATATACAGCATTCAAAATAGTATTCTGAGCTGTATTTCTTCTGTACACCAACGCTCGCAATCCACAACAGCAGCCATCTTTGAATAAATAAAGATCTGGCGTAATGCATCATGGGAAAATTAGAAAACGTTCCCGCATTTTACCCCCAAATCACCTGCCCCATTGCGGGTACAAAAATCAAACCTCCTTTTCTACCAGGCATTTTGCCGGGTCGTCATGTAAACGCCTCGAAAGAGGATCCATGCTGGTATATTGCCGGCAATTTTCGTTCATGTAAACGGGCTTAAGAGCGATTGTGGGGGTGGGTTTTAGGCAAAAACTGCCGTTTTTGAGCAAAATCCGTATAGACTTAGAATTTGACACGCATGTTTCTTTTGTTGAATAGAGATCTTCTTTGGACAGATTTTACTGAAATCTTCTTCCAGTGAGGTCAAAGAAGAGTTATATGCAAAAAAAAAAAAAAAATGTTTTTGAACTATTAGGCATACGGATTTGAAATTTGGCATGCATGTTTCAGTTGTCGAGTAGAGATCCACTATGAATAGGTTTTGCAGAAATTGACTCTCAAGAGTGGTTGCAGGGGCGATATGGATTAAAATTCCCATTTTTCAACTATTAGACCAACAGACATCCACGTTGCTTGACCAAGGTCCAAAATTATGAGGTCCGTCGCCAATAGCCGTAGTGTTTCTTTGTAGTGCAACGTTAACAAAACACTCATTAAAACTGATATTCATTTAAAAAAGGAATAAGTGGCCGCGGTAGCCGAGTGGACAAGGTATAGGATCACGGCTGGCGTGTCACGAGTTTGAGCCCAGTACCACTAAAGACCCGCCCTTGTAGGGGAGCGATGCACGTTGAATCTGTCGAGAGCTCAGGTGTCGTCCTCGTCACTTGACCATTGTTCAAAATTACGGGGTTCGTCGCCAAAAGCCTTCGTGTATATAGCTGAACAGTGCGACGTTAATATCCACTCACTCACTTACAAAGGAAATTAATCTTTTATTTTTACAACAATTCTTTATTTTATCCCATTCATATACGAGGGCTGTTTTTTAAGTGAGGTCCGTTTGTTTTTTTAAAAAATAACGACAATATTTAGCTTCAAAAAAACCTTTATTTTAGGGTTGTACATACTTTTGACTATTTTTTTCACATAGTTGCCGATTTTATTAATGCACTTGTCATACCTTAAAACTACGTTTTGAAAACCCTCTTCAAAGAAGTCTGCCGCCTGGTCGGACAGCCAAGAGTTCACGGTCGTTTTCGCTTCTTCGTTGTTACTAAAGCGCTTCCCGGCAAGGTTGGGGCTGTATGGTTCATGCTCAGAAAAACTCTCAGCCAAAAGATTCGATTAAGTCCCGAGTCGTTCGAGAAATGTGGGACCTTGCGTTGTCGTGGAGGAGCGAAACACCTTTTGACAACATGCCTCGCCGTTTGTTTTGCAATGCTCTTCGGAGCTTCCGTAGAGTTGCGCAGTAGGCACCCGGCGGCAGACTTCTATGAAGAGGGTTTTCAAAGCGTATTTTTAAGGTATGACAAGTGCATTAATAAAATCGGCAACTATGTAGATAAATAGGCAAAAGTATCCTAAAATAAAAGTTTTTTAAAACAAAATGTTGTCGTTATTTTTTTTATAAAAAAACGGATCTTATTTAAAAAACAGCCCTCGTATAATTAATAAAAATAAAATTACAACCAATTGAACAAAATTGTTTTCACTCTTATTTATAGTTAAATCCCAAACGCGATGCTGCGTTATATATAGTTTCATTTGAGATAAAGAACAAAAATTAAATAACGAAGACAATAAAAACTTATCGTAAATTCTTTAGGAAACGGAACGCTTTAAAAAAAAAATTTTTCTGCAAATGAGAGACTAGTAACCAAAGTAATCATCATAAAACATCAGTGATAACAACGGCCATTTTAGTAAGGTAAAAACTATTTTCATGCAAAAGTAATCATTTTGATGGTTTTTCCACATTCTTTACGCGAACATTTGAATAATTTTCTAACGATGATAGTTTTCCAGCGAGTAACCGAGGTAATTACTCAAAAAGCTGTTATTTGTTACGAACCCAAATTGGATACCGGAGATGACGAAGGAACACTGAATAAAAATGCCATCTTTTGATTAAGAATGGCTATTTCCGGGAAGTCTGTCTGGAGTCTAATATTTCCAGTTTAATGAGAGGGGATTCCTTCGAATAAATCTTAAAACTTCAGAATAAATAGAACTAACTTTACATGCATTTTACAAAACTTTAGAGATTATTTTAAGTGCAAGCTTTTATTTTATTTTAGTGTCTTACAACATACAAAAGTTTAATTTTAACATTAGAATTTTCAATCTATTTTCATTGTTGATCTTTAATTCTTTAGGATAGATGCATTTAATTTAAGTAAAGTATATGAAGCAGTACTTTTTTTCTCAAACTTTCAATATTTGCGACCCAATTTTCAAACATAATTTTCACCCCCTCCCCTATGCAATAACAATGTATTAAATGCAATAAAAATATACGTTGACGTAAGGCAACCAAACGATTTTAATTATATATATACGAACTATCAAGATAACTATTAAATTTTGTATCTGACAAGCCTATGGGAGGCATTAGTGATTATTAAACTTTTATTAAGTTAATGCTAATAAATTAATTATCAAAAACATTGTTCAGTACTGATACATTAGTTAGTACTGATACATTAGTATTATATTAGTTTAAATGTATATATAATTTTTTTAAAGTTTGAATGCATTTTCTTTTGCTTCCTTTTATTAAATTAACACTTATTTTAAAGCTTTTGTTTTCGACTTATCAATTTACTCGCGCCTCCCTCGTGGGGTGTTTGGATGGAATTGTATTCCTCTATTCAAACTGTATCTCATTATTATTCAAATTATATATTTATTATTATTCGAACTGCATTTTTATTATTTAATGTGCTATGTATGTTCATTTATATACGATACTTAGTTTCTATTCAATTATTATTATTATTATTTGCAATTTGTTTTTCATATGTATTTTCTGTATAATATTTAGTTTAATTGTCGTGCATTTTACCAACGCCATCGCCTGTATTTATCTTTTGCGCCATGGCAGCATGTTGTTTGCTTCGAGTTGTTTGTGTAATATGTTCTGTGTGGAATACTCGTTCCTGTACTGTCCCTCGCTACGAGAGGTTCTCGCCGCACGAAGCGGCTGACATTTGTCTATATCTTTTATACGCAAAATTAAAGTTGTTAAATTTTAAAAGCAAGAGTCATACACTGGTGTAAGAAATTAAGAGAATTTGTATATTTTATTGAATTGCATGAAAAGAACTGAACTGAATGAAAAATCACTGCTTCTAGATAAAATTGCAAATCTTGTACGGCAAATACTTAATCGTATACGTGTGTGTAGGAGGAGCCAAGAGAAAAATAGGCTTTATAAGCGCGTCTAAGTTAAGACGTATTTCGTTCGCATGCACACCGTCAGCAGGTTTTGGAGCCCTATGTTCGCCTTTTCTGAGGTGCATGTGGCTCCGAGTTCAATTTAATGGGCCATAACGTGAGGGCACATAGAGCTCTTATGGGCAACAAATTTATGAAGATTAAGGATGTTTGCCGTATGGATTGGCCAGCCAGGCCTCCAGACCTCAACCCTATAGAGCATGTCTGGGGAGGGCAATTGCAACTCGCAACCCCTCTCTGAGAACCATCCAGGAAATGAAACCAGCGTTGCTGAACGAGTGGGACCGATTGCCACTAGAACTGATATAAACTGCCTTATTTCAAGTATGACATCACTCTGCGAGGCCTTTATAGCTGTAAGAGGGGCCGGCTATACCTCCTATTAACCCATTTCTTTTCTTTATTCTGCAACCGCTGTTTTATACCTTCCAACTCCAACGAATGTTACGCTCGATCATGCGTGTGTATTGCAATCATTGAATGGTTATTTGTTTCGTATTGTATCAATGTTTGTGCATATCAAATTTCATTAAAATCGGTCCAGTAGTTCTAGAGATAATCGATCAAGTCTGAAAACTCTTAATTTCTTACACCAGTGTATTTATTAGTCCCGTGTGGCGGACATAGGAATATCAAGCCCCCTAAGGGGCGCGCCCACAGTTTGAGAAACTCTGATATAAAGGTGATACTTATATTTCTAGGGATATAGTTTAATCGGGAAAATAGCGCAAATGCGCATGCGTCATTGGAATTTTAAGACCAGAGGCGAGGCTTGAATTTCAAATTGATTGATTGTTTATTAGTTTCGCACTATAAATCTGCTCGATGACAGCAGCAGCCGAGTGGTCATAGTGGTGAAGTCGTGGCCAACATTGTAGAATCGCAGCTTTAAAACCTAGTGTCCTTAAACACCCGTTGTGCAGTGCGGCTGATGTACGTTAAATCTGAACTTCCTTTGGCATGCCATCATCTCAAGTGTTGTCCTTGTCCCTTGACCTCGGTATAAAATTACGAGGTCCGTCTCCAATAGCCTCCTGTTGATTTACAGTGTGACGTAGAATCAAATCAAATGAAGGCTTTTGGCGACGAACCTTTTAATTTTGGGCCTAGACGAAATAACGAGGACACATTTGCTGTGCTCTCCAAACTCCGTATGTATGAACAGGGAGGTTTCAAGGCATGATAATCCGAACATCTGCCTTGGAAGGAGGCCTTGTTTCATTCTTGACTTGGCTTCCCAATAAGAATATAATCTGAATAATTTTAATCATGTTATGATCCTACGGTCCATATGATCCCTACGGAAAATTTTGAATGTTGAACTTTATATATGGCAAATGACAACGTTGATAAGTCTGCATTGTCATGTCATACCTGTCCTCTGTGTCTAGGGACGTCTTAAGGCATGGGTCAAATGAGCCTCGGCCACAATGGGGGCTTCGTCTCGTTATCGACTCAGCTTTAATAAGGTCTTGATTCAAATAATTTCAACAGTCAAATGTTATTTCCGGTTGTATTCTCCGAAAAACTGGGAATTTCGGACGTTATGTCAACTGGCTGTGATGACCGTTATCCATATATTAGCCTAGTCTTCCACCATACACCATCACTACTTAGTCAATCAAAAGGTGGCAGTTGGTCGAGCCGGTTTGTGCGATTGTAAATCATGCACATTTATTTCTTTCGGCTTGTAGTTTGTACAAGTATTTCATAACATATACTACGTTCCGTCTACTTTTATGGGTCATAGGTGGACCCTACATTTGGGTAGAGGCCCAGGGCCTACTTTAGGGTATAAGCTCAGGGTCTACTTTTGAGTATGGGCCCAGGGCCTCAAGAAGTCTTAAGACATCTCTCTGTCTGTGAATAGGCATAGGCCTACCCCCTGTACACTATTATTACTCATGTAATCGAAAGGGGAAAGTCTGTCGGTGTGTGCCTAGGTTTATGAGATTGTGAGTCAGGGCTAATGATTGGTTACGTGTTACCATTTGTTCGAGTATTTGACGACATATTCTGTCTAATTAAAAAGAATTTGTAATGCCTACTTGCATATAAGACCCAACCATAGAAGTCTTGACACACTGTATGAAGGATGTATATTAAAGTAGTAAGACAGAAAGGTTTTATACTTAGTGAAAAGAGATAAATTTAACTGAGTTTTCAAAAATTCACGATAAATTGCTTTTAATTCTTTATATTGCATATAACTCATCAGCAATATTTAATTCTGATATAAAGTTGCCCAAATGAAAATTGGACAAGTTGTTAATCAAAATAAATTGGCATGGGCATTGTAACACAGATCCCATCGTTCTGACAGTAGGTCTATGAATTCGCTGTAGAAAGATCGCAGTTGATTTTCGAGGGATCTCATCGCTTCCTTTCATAACGCGTCACAGTAAATGTAACTTCTAAAGGAAAACTTTAAATATTTAAGGGATACAATCGCGGATTGGTGGTTGTTTCAACCATTTTTAAATAAAAATATTTAAGGCTGTCGAAGTTTCATGAAGACCTTTGGGCCGGAATGGTATGGAGATCTGATATCTTGCGCCCCATGCCAAAACTTTTGACAAATTGTCTCGAGCAACATACTATTTCTAACTGCCCATTTGCTCACATAGATACCAGCATCCAGCTTACCTTCCGCAATCAGAAACTACTCAACCCCTCACTGTTCAGATATAGACGCATCCATGACGAGCCACTTTGTTTATTTTCACATAACCACGGGGTTTCATTACTGCACTTCATATGTGTGTACGCTCTCATATCCTCTACTATATTCATGTTCTGGTACACCATAGCTGCAATCATTCTAACACTATTACGCGTGTTAACTTTTCATTTGGGCAACCCTTATGTTTAATTCTTAAATCCAAGCTATAAATTTAAACATTTCTTAATCTTTTCAGTATTTAAATGTATAATTGTAGATAAAGCTAGTGCTCTTGTGAATAGGCTATAATCTAAATGATGTACTTTTTGTGTGTGCAGAAACTCTGGGTAGAGTCAAATACTAAACTCACATTGGCGCAACAGCAATGACGTCTCGCACCACACAACTGAGAATCGGCTTCTTTGTGGATAAGTTGTGATATGATCACCACACGTGCAATGGCATCTGTATCCTAAAAATAAGGCGCGGTCTTGTCTTGGACATCGCCCCTGGAATTTTTGATATCACGTGGAACCCCTACTCCACCCACGAACCGGATGTAACTTCAGGATAAAGACGCCGACCCTACTATCCGGAAGACCTAGAGATGGCAGAGAGAGAAGGGGAGGTGGCCTGGAAACTTCACTGCGAACGGACGCAAACTCTTCCCTCACAAACAACATCTTTTGAACTCTAATAATCTCCACAATAAGTTTAATAACTTCAATGCATATTCTGTAAATAATAGCTGAGACGTAATTAAACTAAATATTTAAATTAATCAGTATCACGCTACCTTTATTTATCTCAAACGTCACAAGCCCACGTGACTTATGCTGCTGAGGTGCTGGGGCAGATGTTCTGGTCAGTTGGTCAGTCTGACGCGAACACCCAGTGCTTGGTTCCCGAGCAAGCTTGGTACTCATTTATCGACCCACTGAAAGTCTGAAGAGTCAAAATAGCTATCAAAACAAAAAAAGTCAATAACCAAATCAAAAACTAACTATAACACCGTCTTCTGTATTTTCCTTCCCCAATTAAGTAAATTATTTTGTTCTATATAGTCTCTGCAATCATTCTACCACAGTATTTCTACACAAATCTTCTTCACCAACAAGATGCCAACGGCACCAAAAATCCCCCATCCTCTCTTTTAGGAACACCAATTAATTCCCTATACTCGGGATATAAATCCCTATCTCCAACACTGAAATCCTTTGCTCCCTGCCAACAAAGAAAACTCATTAGATGCAGATTCCATGTAATCCGAGATTTAACCCCCTGAAAGTAGCAACTCCTGAAGCTCCCTAATCTTTGATCCTTCCTTTAATTACTTGGTCTTCCGTTGGCGGCACTCGGTCACAGTGATAGGCAGTCAGATTTCAACAGCAACATGCTAATGTCACCAGTGATAACGATAACTCTGGAGTGATTTCCTTCCCAAATCTGGACAGGATTTATTCACTTGGGAGTGCATTTAATTTATCGTGGTGTCCGGCAGTTATTTATTGCTGTCTTGAAGGAAGGGTATTGTCTGGATTTAATTGGAGGGAATGGTGCGTGGACTTTGTGTGTAAGTGGTGATTTACAAGGTAAATTGTTTCTTGAAATATTATTTAAAGTAATTATAAAATGTGCCTGTATTTGTCCTCTGTTTACAACCCATACATACAGTTTAAAATCCTGTGCTTAAAATATAACTGTATAAACATATTAAACAAAGAAAAAAAGATAACTACATTGGTGGGGTTAAAAAAATATGCGCAATACATTACGTATTATAATTATATATTTTTAGTATCATGTATAATTTATGAAATCCATTTGAATAGAAATAGTGTTATAGAAACTATCAATCGTGGATTACAACAGCGTTTCTCAAACTGTGAGTCTCAACCCCCACCAGGGGGCGTGATAGCTCTACGAGGGGGGGGGTGAGCATACTGAAAAGATGAAAGCAAAAGATTATGTTAAAAAAATTATTACTTTACTGAAAGTAAACAAACAAAATAGATTCTGACGTAATAAGAAATAAATACACAATTACACTGATAGAATACACTTATAAATATATCAGTACTCACATTGTATTTTATAATTAATTTAATAATACTAAGTTAAGAACAAGCTTAATAATTACCTTTTGACCCCATGGGCTTATACATAAAATTATATGCAAATAAAAATACTTTTGTAATTAAAATTATATACAAAAATTGACACTTATTTTGATAATTGGTACGGTTTATTTTTAATCCCTTAACTGCTGATCAAAAGATACTTAATTCATTCCCCAATACCACCATTTTCCGTGTATGAGATGTGGGTTGGGGGTAAGAAAAGGAATAAATTAGTAAATCCTTTTTGCAAACACTGTCAAGATTTTTTTATAGTATTCCCAAGCCTTAAGAATAATTTTATGAATATAGCAGTGCACAGATAAGATCGTACTTCGGAAAGACGTAAATATACGTCCGGGGAGATTAACTCTTTGGCTGAGCGAGACATTTATATACGCAGTGGGCACTTGTGAGGTTCAGTCGTATTGTAGCTTTAATACTAAAGTATAGTATTATTGAATTCGATACAGTTATTGTATTTGGGGATGGATGAAATTTATGATTGAATATTCGGTCGCTATTATTGAAAGTTTGAGAAGCAATGGATTCCAAGGCTTCAGTCAGAACAGAATACGGCCTTCAATCAAGTAGATTGCTTTTTTTTCCTGCCATTATTCCAAGTAGACCCTCGCTATCAAATAGGTCTTGCAATGTTTCTTCAGGTCCCCTCTTTACCTGGTAAATGTGAACCATGATTAGATAACAAGGTCGACACCTGAGTGTTGACATCCCATTCCCCACATCTACTTCACAGAAACGTGAAGACTTAGAACCCGCGCAGATGTAGCGTGTTCTATCAGCTGCTTGTCAGGACTCCAACGCGCATCTAAAAAAAAAAACATCGACGCCACGATCTAAGTCACGATCTCCATATAGCATGAATCTGTGTCTATATTTTCATTTTCAAAGATATAAAGATAAATATTAGCCAGACTATTGCTAGCTGGCCCCCTTTGGGATCCCATAAAGCAAGCTTAACCTTACTTCCCCGCCCTAAGTCGGTGATAGCTCTAGAAAATATAATAGTTTTCCATTTTGGTCAATTGAATATATATATATATATATATGTATAATTGGTTTGTTCTTGTTTTTCGATTCCATATTTTTCTTTTCTAAGTTTTGTAGGATAATTTATTATGCTTATATTTATTTTATTATAATCTTATATGTATAAGCTCTAACTTCTTAAATATCGCTCCCTTTCTTTCAATTTCATATATATATACCGTATGATCCGCGTATAGCACGCACTCATACTTTCAAGCTGCATTTTTTAATTTTTAGGCACATTCATGGTTTAATGCGCACTCCATTTTTACAAAGAAACCAGAAATGTGCGTGTACAATGCTCGTATGTTTTGTTGTTGCTTCTAATGCCACCTGTCAGACGTAGTCAGATCGAGGCCCATGAAATTCATCATGGCATCGGGCCATATTGTACGCCTGTCGTTAGTCATAGCTTTGGGCACCATGCAGGTGACAGTACGATTTGGCTCGGTTCCACCCCACTTTTGAGGGAGAACACCCTGGGAGTGGTCAGAGGCTTCCCACCTCTCTTCCTCTTCCACCTCACAAGAGGACTTGCGGCTCGACGGCTATTTAGAGTACCCCCATGCCGCGAAGGCACTATACATTTACAAACATCCATGCCTTCTCCGGGATTCGAACCCAAGCCCTACGGCATAGCAGTCAGCGTCGCTAACCACTATACCGGATGGACAGCTTCATATGTTTTTAAGTCATTTATTTGAGTTATTATCCCAGAATTTCGAGAGAAAAAATAGTTTACTATAGAATCAGAATCCTTTAACTTAGTTAGGCATGCCATTTCTTTCCAATATATAGCATTTCACCAATGTAGAAGTTTAATTTTTCTTATGCTCATCTCTTTTTTATTTTTTTATTTTTGAAGCTCTCATTTTTATACCCGGCGTATGACGCGTACCCGTAAATTTCGATCTCATTTTTTTTTTGTGTTAAAAGTACGTGTTATACGCCGGATTTACGGTAATTATTAATAATACTTACAAATATTTATAATCCTAAATATTACTAGACAGATCAGTAAGAAATATTAGCCACACTAGTACAATAACAAACTGTTGGCCTTAGGAAACAAGAGTGCAGGTTTGTACAATGTTTTTTGGTCAACCAACCTTCATCTGAGAATTTAAAGAAGAATATTTTTATCCGGAGTTTCCCATTCATTCTGGTTAAGGGAAATCCACTATATTAATATTTGAGTATGTTAAAAAAAATGTGCCAAATTTGAAAACAATTCTTTGGACAAAAAGACATCTTTCAAAATCAAAAAGCAGTTGCTAAAGCATTTATGGCCACTTAAAAATATTCATGTTTCACATAACTGTTTATTACAAGATGTAAAATACCCGCAAAAATGACGCATTTATTCAGAGCTTGTATTAAAAAATTCATCCTCCAACGTTGGCAAAACATCAACTTTTATTCCCCCCAAAATATGTAAATAATACGTGATAAAAACAAGTTTCTCTTTCAGATTTTGAACCTGAAGCATCCTAACTGTATCTATTATTATCAGCGGAAAGAATCGGTTATCTGCAAAACAACATTTTCTTTCATAAAAAAAACAAGCATCTTACTCGTTTCGTTTCAAACCAGTAAAAAAAAAAATTCTTACCCTCTATCGTTAAATGAGTTTTACCGAGACGTAAGCAAGATACTGAGATACGAAAAGACAAGAAGATACGAGAAAGAATTATGCGTGCGGTAGATGACCAAAAAAAAAATGATAGTTATTACTTGCAACAGATGGTGATGAAGCCCATGGAGATAAAAATTTACTTTTCCGTCGGTTTGAACCTCCCAGAAAATGAGTATTAAAAAGAGAAGAAAAAGTGTGGCATCATAAGCTATGAAAGTATCTTGATGCACTCGCTAAATATGTACTTTGAGTCCCGAATTTATTTCAAGATTATGAGTGTGCCTTAAAAAAATATGAACTTAAGAAGAATGTTACTTTTTTTCGGAATTTTTGGGCAGTTTTATAATTAAAAAATGTTATCGTGATGTAGCTCATTTATAGCTTACAGTGCCAGGAAATATTGATTGTTAATGTGTACATAATTTAAGGTTAAGTTATTTATGCTTAGTTGCAAGTATTCTCATTTATTAAAGGTTTTTTTGTGTTTAAAACTTCCCATAATATATTTAGTATACAGTACATTAAGAAAACATGACACT
The DNA here is from genome assembly GCA_019973975.1 of Trichonephila clavata. Classification (NCBI taxonomy): domain Eukaryota; kingdom Metazoa; phylum Arthropoda; class Arachnida; order Araneae; family Nephilidae; genus Trichonephila; species Trichonephila clavata. The sequence continues at coordinate 184,038 of BMAO01029558.1, read as the reverse complement.
ACTTTAATTTTGCTTACAGGGTGTCCAAAATGTATCTCTACATTTTTAACACGCTTTTATAAGCTTCACTTGTATGTAACGGAACCTATGAACTCAATTTTTACCCACGTTAAAAGGTCAGATTCATTTGCAATTATGCACACTTGTCTTGGACTAATGACAATAGTACAATAATTTAATAATTTTGTTCCACTGTCCTGATTAAGATCATCAAGATTAACGATTTCCCACTTTCAGATCCCATCCCGCATCTGGCGACTAATTCCAGATTTGGCAACTGAAAGTTTAAGTTACAGCTTTGTTCGATTAACTATAAAAAGGGTGTTTTTTAGTTTTTTTAGACTGTAATTTATTAAATTATAAATTTAAAAAATGTATATGTAATTTTATGTTCCATAAAGAAAATACCTTTTTTTTTTATTGAAGGAAAAAGTGCGATGCCACCACGTAATAATTTTGCAATATTGTCGTTTCAAAATGGCTTCTCCGGTAAAATAAGCATCGAATTTAAATCTGTAACACAAATGCAGCGTGCATTTCTGGCTACCTACAATCAAAGTCCACCTTCAAGACCCACAATTTATGAACGGTATAAAAGATTTACTGGCTACTAAAGAACTACTGGCAAGGACGTTTTTAGGAATGGGTCGACTACGCCCTGGCCCAGGGGCTTGGTTTGAGGAGGGTTCGTATCGTTGTCAATTCGACATCAATGAGATCATAATCAAATAGTTTTTAGTCGTCAAAAATTAATATTATTCCTCGGGTTTTGTGTTCGAGGAAACGCAATAGTAATCCAAATGGGGGGAAAATATTGTGAAATATTAATTGATATTTTTTGAAGTTCATTACGTCATGAAATTACACTATAATGGCTTCACCTAATTCTTTTAATATTCAAACCTAATTGTTTAATTTTTTTCTTTTTCTTCAGTTAGCAATTAGATTCAATTGATCTTATTATTACTCAATGTGCGGTAAAATATTTTTAGGTCCGTTTCTTTTCTTTTAAAAATGCAGGAAAAAAAAACTTTTAAATTTAAATTTTGTTTAGTTGTTAGATGTTGTACTTTTATATTCGATATGAACAAAAATTTTGTTCATTGTTTAATTTTTATCGTTATTGGATTTCAGAGAGTAATAAATTATGTAACGAAAGTTTAATATAAAAATACAAAACCCGAATTGACAAGAAAAATTTATTATTATATGTAATAAATTATAAAAATTGTGTTCCAAAGAAAATTATATAAACTTTATATTTTCTAGACATTTGTTTTGCTTTACATGAACTGGAAAATTATATATTCGCAAAAACACATAAAAATATTTTATATATTGGCTTGCTTTATCAAAAAGAAGAAAAGTCATACTTCAAAAATAATACCCGTTCTTTCTGAAAAATTTATATGGAAATCGAATTTTATATAAAAAGTTGCAAATAAATGTAGCATCGAAAAAATAATCTTAAATGAACATCAATAATTCAAATTCTAATGCATAAATGACAAGCATTTTCAAACATTTTAAGGCCTTAAAAGAAATATTGTCTTTACAATTGTTATTTTGAATATTTGGGATTTTTGTAAATTTTTAGTTTATATAATAATTTTTTTTAAAAATCTGAATATTTTAAGGTATGGAATTAATATTGGTATGGGGAAAATTTTTATATTTTAATTAACATAGCTCTTTTTGATTTCCCCATCTGTTTGTGTATTTATAAACATTCAATGATACTAACTTTTTGTGTGCAGATAGTGCGGCAACTCGGGCCACAGATTTCTTGATAATCCCTATGTAAGGGAATTTTAAGCAGATGGATGGGATTTAAATTGCAACCAATCAATATACTGTCCCGAAAATTCAGAGAAACTGATGGATGACAAATTCACCTTGCAATTATCATTAGAAGCTTCAAGTAAGGTATATTGAGACTCATCTCTAAATTTTTTGCGTCCTCTTCCATTTTGTCTACACTGTTTTCAAAATTTGGAAGCTCCTCATCCGAAAGGACACTGTAGCTTTCTTTCCGTAAGACGTCGATTTTCGCTTTGACCTCAGAAAGCGCGATGCGAGCTATTTTTTAATCCAACTTGATTCATTGGCGAATCCACATTTTCCTAAGAGTTTTTAATGTGCGTGATTTGACCAAGCAAATGTGATTTTCTTCTGATCAACACGGTAAGCTGTGATAGTTCTTTTTTGGAGCCATTTTCAATTTTGTTTCAGGCTCACCTTTGACCAAAACTGGGTGGGATTCCTATAAATGCATATATTGAACAATTTATAAGCAGACTTTGAGTTATGTATAATTTATCTACTTAAACAAAATAGCGTAAACAAAAGCTCTGCTCAAACCCACGAAAAAAAATGCTCGCTGCCAGAATTAAATTATAGCCGAGAAATTACAACAACAATAACCAGACTAAGGACAAAGCATTTTAAGGGCATGAAGATTCTGCCTGATGGATCCAGATCATATGTGGAATGTAGGCACTGCCAGGCTAGCAACTGGATCCCAAACACATTTTTAGCTTTCCTTCCATTGTTGGTGCCTTTTTTAAAATAGACAATGACTACAGCATGGACATCCTATACTCGGATCGTGACATGGATGTTGCCACGGCAGTGATTCACGCCTTTGGCAATATTTGACTATATCTTTATTTTGTTATATACACCTTTGCACTCTGTCATACACTGCAACGACAACAACAAAATAGCGTGGACTGTAATACTTGAATGATTGTTTATTGAGCGACGGATTGTTCGTCGTGCCCCGTGGTTAAGAGTCGACAGCAAGGGTGTTAAACTCAATGTTAGTTTAGACCAAACAAACAAGGTTTTTGAGTAAAACCTTGTTTGTGGCCGCTAGAAGACAATATTCATAGAAACGTAAGTTTATTTTGAATAATACATTATAATAAGCATAAATCAAAGAACAAGAAAAATTTAATGTTTACATCCTGATACTTGACATCTCTTCTCTGCTACTATCTTTCCTATTTCGGAAGAAATTTTGGTATTTTATTATATATTATTGTGTCCCTATATACGGCCGGGCCGCATAAATGTTCGTTGTGGGCCGCATGCGGCCCGCGGGTTACGAGTTTGACAACCCTGGTCTACAGGAATACTGAATACAAATGTAAACATAACCAAAATCCTTGTGACGTTGAGTTAAAAGTATGAGGGGATGCTTGACTTGTTGAAAATTGTGCAACTCTCTACTTAAAATTTCATAACAGGCAACAAATGATCGACAAATATATTTCGTTAGCTTTCAGAGTTTTTACTACCCTTAATGAATGCTAGAGACGTCTGATACTTGTGAACGAAATCCCACCTCCATACCATTACAACGTCCTCATCATATTGCTTTTTAACTATAATCCTTGATTATATCCAGGGGTCGTGCTGATAGTACACAAACTAATCTGGGCTCTCTTAATTCCATTTCCTTTCACCATTGTGTATACTATACAACCCCTTATCACCAAATGTGCCGTTTGACCCACTCTAATCGAGCGTCTTTATGATGATGTTTCAAGCAAGCATAACCGAGCCATCTTAAGGGTTTTTTTAGGTACTACGTTTCTGGAATTCTGTGAATAGCATTTTTCCAGTATTTGTCTCCCGACTGTATTTTTAATTTGAGTTTGAGAAGTATTCCCAGATGCAGCCAAATTTCTGATTCACCTATCACGATGGGTAATCACTCGTGACCTTCCTGAATGAGTACTTTGGAATTGCCGCCATGAGTCCAATCATGAGAAGTTTCTTATTTCTATCTTCTTAATACAGCTTCAATTTCAGAAATGGACTTATATTTGTTATTATACTTCAAATTTCTACTACTTACTCCTATGAGAATTCTCTCAATGTATCCATTTTGTATTAACGCAAAATCAACAACCCATTGTTCCTTATAAATGAGTCATTTTGTAAAATTTGCATAAAAATAATTTTATGCTTTAAACTTTGACATTCTCTGTTTCTGCGCAATTTTTTGTTTTTTGTTTTTAAAAGCTTTGAGCAAAGTTTGAAAGAATTTTCTCTGCACAATTGGATGTGAGAGAGAGTGAATGAGATTGAGTGAGAGAGAGTGAATGAGATTGAGTGAGAGAGATTGAATGAGATTGAGTGAGAGAGAGAGTGAGTGAGAGAAATTATTCATACATAAATTGAGTAAGGTATTAGAATAAGTTGAATTTGTTAAGTTTCGTTTCAAAATTGTTTTTGTGTTCTCATGGCAGGCATTGTACTTTGATTGTTTTAGAATCTTTTTTTAACTTTCTTTTTTTTTTCTAATAAATTTGTAGATAATTAGAACATGAATATAATAATTTTCTACGCGTTATTTTTCTATTATTTTGTTATTAAGTTATTTGAAATATATTTTCTGTATTTAAATAATGAACTATTAAATCTTATGCTATAAAATGGTTATTGTTCTGTATAGGAAATAAGCAAAACATCTTTTAGATGTATGAATAAATTTATTCAAATTGCAAAATAAATTTTGTCAATTAAAATTTAATGGCTCTCTATGTCCACTCTCCATATCCCTCTCCCCATTACATTTCCTTCACTCCACCCATCTTCCTCTCTCTCTACTCTCACCACTCTCCATTTTCCTCACTCTACTCCATTTCCCTCTCTCCGCTTTCTATTTCCTTCACTCCAATTTCCATTTTCCTCTCACTGTCCATTTTCCTCTCCGATGTCCATTTCTCTCTCACTATCCATATCCTTCTCTACTCTCCATCTCCCTCTTTTCATTCTCTATTATCTCTTCCTCCCTTCGTTCTCTTTCTATATATGTATTTGTATATATATTCGATGTGTTAATGTTTTATGCTTTTCTTTCACACTAAGCAAATGCAATCTTAATCCTTTTATACGTTTTTATTTGTTTTCGAACCAGAAGGAAAAAAATAGTTTTTCAACTATATTCTTGCTTACTTTATATACAAATATAATACAGTGTATCAAAACCAACGAACTACCATCACAAAATATCGTTTGTAACTTCCACACGAAAGCCTTTCTCCAAAGAATGTCATCGCCCTTTTTTTGTTCGTATTACTTTCCCACCTACCTCATTCACCTTGCCCCGGGTCACCAAATAAATTACACCGCACGAACCCATCCACGGATCGACCGCAGAGAATTATGGACCGCAAGAGCGAGCCATCTGTGCCGCGGTAAACTGTAAGGCAGAGACAACCCTAATTGCTGTTACCCTACTAACCCCTTAGATTACCCAGAGAATAGAACCGAAGAACAACAAAAATAAATATACAAAGGGAGGAAAGAGAAAAAAAGAGGAACTCTCTTCCTAGGCTTTCAATGCCGAGGATTTGGGCGTAGTGTTTGTTGCTGTTGTGGAAGTTGGGAATAACTTTCTTCATTAAGTGATGTTGGGGAGAGATAATTCTATTGTTCGAATATTCTGGCGGGTGCACCCCCTCTCTGTGAGGCTTGGTAGGCTTATTTATGTTGGTGATATGATTGATATTCTGGGGATATGCTTCTGAATATTGTTCAGTGATCGTGTTCGTGGTTAAATAAATTAGGTTGTGTGTGTGTTTACGGTTTTGATTATGAAGAAAGGTGTGAAGATTATGAGATTGGGCTTTAATTATGTTTGCTTAGGAATAAAAATTAGTTTGTAATAGACTGTCTTGTAAAAATGGGTTTGCCTGTAACATAGCAGGTGTTCGTTTAACTTCCCACTTTGAGTATTCCTATTTTTTCTTCTTCCAGAGGCTTTCTTTAAGAATTTGATGCAAGAAATTCGAAAGCATTTAAAGATTAATAATTTGGAGGGGGATTGAATTGAATTAAATGCAATAAATTAAAATAACATATTTTCCTATTGTATAATTAATGTTAATACAAAATACTGAAGTAGGAAAGTTGTATATAAGTGTAATGGAATATTAGATCTTTCAAATATTTTTAATGGAGAAACTTATTAGTTGAAAGAAAGAAATAATCTTGATGAAGACTTAGTAAACTTATTATAAATAATCAGTTTTCAATTTTTAGTCTTTTAAATTTATCATCTCTCTCTCCTCTTCGTCGTCTTTCCATCTTCTCTCTTTCGGTCATCTCTTTCTCTCCTCTCTTTTCTCTATCTCTCCTTTTTCTTTCTTCCGCTCTCTTTTCCACTTTCTCTTTCAATTTTTTGTTCTTTTCTCTTTCCTCCTTTTCTTCATTTCGCTGTTTCTTTCTTGCTTTTTCCCCCTTTCTTTCTTCCTTCCTCCCTTTTCTTTGATATATCGTTTGTAATATACATCAATTTTTTTCCCTTTGAAAATGCCTTTCCTGAAAGTAAATGAATTTTTTCTTTCTTCCTCTTTCTTTTTCAATTCCTACAATTAGTTCACACTCTCCATATATCTTATTCGAAATTTTCAGTCGTTAATAAAATACATTTTAAAGCGCTCAATTGAACTGAAATTTTATATACATGATTATTTTGGATGACAAAGCGATAATTTATTATAATTAATAAAAATTAATTTATTAGAACTAATTATTCAAAGAATTGCAGATGCAGCCACGTTGGCATCATTTTTGGTGATTTAGCGACCATTTTGGTGACGTGTCAAAACTTTAAAAGGTTTTTTTCTTTTTTTTTTCTTTCCACATTGTAAAGCGCTCATTTGAGCTGAAATTTTCTATACACGATTGTTTTGGGTGACAATACGATAATTTAATTATAATTAATTAAAATTAATTGATTGAAACTAATTATTTAAAGAATTGCAGATACAGCCACGTTGGCTTCATTTTTGGCGACTTCGGTCAAAACTTTTTAAAAGATTTTTTCCTCTCACGGTTTAAAGCATTCAGAGTTGAACTGAAATTTTATATGCACGATTATTTTGGATGAAAATACGATACTTTAATGATAATTAATAAAAATTAATTGGCACTTAATATTGTGATTCTGTCATATGTATATACATATTTATATTAATTGTAATTATTTAATAAAAAGTAACTAAAATAAAAAATTTCTTTGTTGACCTAAGTAGGAATTGACTTAAAATAAATTTTTTTAATATTACTTGTTCCCTTTCTTTCCTTTTCTTATTTTTCTCTCTATCCTTTCTTTATCCTTTTCTTTCTTTTTTTTTCTCTCTATCCTTTCTTTCTCTCTTTTTTCTCTCTATCCTTTCTTTCTCTCTTTTTCTCTATCGTTTCTCTATCCTCTTCTTTTTCTCTTATCTATCATTATTTGAAATACACAAGTTTTCTCCTTTAAAATTACCTTTCCGGAAATTGAACAAGTGTTTTTCTTTTCCTTTTTAATAAGAAACTTACATCGATAATGAAACAGCTTTTATATGTTTAAAAGATATTTTGCTGTAATTCCGTTCTAAATTATCCTTCAAATTTTTAAATAATCCTTTAAAATCCTTTTGTGTATCCTTTTTCAAATATTTAATTTCAAATGTTTTGGGAGCATAAGAAAACTTTTAAATTTGGAAGTGCAAGGTTACATGTTTATTTATTTATGATTTTGAATAATGCTAATTATGTTACGCGATTGGTAACAAATATGTTTCATTAAAAGAAGAAATTGAAATCGTACGTGATAAAAAAAATTATGTGTTGTTTCCTTGCTGCAAATGATCAGCTATTAAATTAAAAATAAATTGTAAAAATACCAAAAATAAAAATAAAAGCTCAAGTACGCTATGTGTTCGATTTTTTAAGAAGCAAATTTGAGTGTTATTTTTTCTTTTATTTTTCTTTCTTTTCTTTTTTTTTTCTTTTTTTTACTCTTGCAAAAGTGTAACCATGAATTTTAAAACTATTTCTATATCGCACCTAATGAATTACATTTCTTAATTAAAAATATTAAAATTCATAAAAAAAATATTTCCAATTCCTTTTTATGAATTATTTTCCCTTGCGTATTTGGCCTTTTCCCTCTCTGCTTTTAAAGTAATTGATTTGAGAACTGTTCACATTTCGTTGGAAAACTCATATTTCATAGCTTGAAAAAAATAGTTAAGAAATTATATTTTTTACATGAAATGTACTCTGAAGCTACAGATTTTTTTTGTTATTGTGTTTATTTCTATCTAAATTTAATTGAATTTTTTCTTAAATGAAATATTTTGAATGCCTTTTAATAAATAAAATTTCTTTTTACTTCCATATTTTTTAAAATTTTTAACATAATTACATACATTTCCCTGTACGATTTCTCAATCTTAAGTGTAATATTCGCATTTAAATTCAAATTAAACGCAATATGCCAGACTAGACTACGCCTATAAAGCTATTTGCGTGCTCTGATAAATCGTTACGTTATGGTATTTTTAATAAAAGGTCATTGAATTTAACTACAAATGGCTTACAACATGCAAAGTGGTAACTAGTACTATAACAATTTTATTTGGTTAAAACTAGTTTTAAAGTAAATGGGTTTCAATATTTTTCGAAAAATAAGTAAAGTTCATTATTTGCAACCTGGAATATGTTTAATAAATGATATATAAGATAAAAGGTTATATACTTAAGGTATCCCACTACATGCAACAGCCTTTAAAAAAAAATGGAGGCATGGGGATTTTTAGAGGTTTTTAGATTTGTTTAGTCATTTTAAGAAAAATATGCTGAAGTTAAGCAGGGAAAAAGAAATTATTATTACTAAAATGGGGAAAAAATTGTTAAAAATTTACAAAGATAACATAAACGGTGCCCATTCTGTATCAAAAGTGTATGAACAATTTTTTAATTCTGATGTGTTGCTATGTTATTCATTCTTGAAATGACTTTCAGGATAAGAGATATTTTAATTTTTACAAAAAAACACTTTATATTTGTTATTATATGAAATTGCTTATTTATAAAACAATGATTATATTCACATAAAGGACTATAAATTTTGTCATAAAACGGTGATTGATATATCTGAAGGTTAAAACACTTCTACTATTATACAGAACCTTTACAAAAAATTTAAGTTAATTATTTTCAAAACTTCCTTACAATCACACTATCCCTGTTTGAGCATTTTAAAAAAAACACACATTTCGAATAAAATGGATTTTAAAGCATATCTTGTTTAAAGTAATGGCATCTGCTTAAGCTAAAACACTTGTAGTTTTTGTTCTAGTGAACGGAAAATAATAAACTTGGTATTTTTACAAAGCTAATAAGATGGTCTATAAAATAAATTCAATTTTTGGCAAAATTCACAATTTTAGGGTAGTCGGATTCCTTAAGGTTACATACGTTCCATTTTTATTGCAATTTAATTTGTACTAAATGATATGTGTCTATTGCGAGTTTTATTCCAAATAAAATTCGCAAACCGAGAGACCGTAATTGCGAGCTTCGAGTATGACAGTAAAGTTTAATTGCGGTTTGGAATCCTAAGTGAGTATACTAAAGGGCTAGAGGGACAAACAAGGAGGAAAGTGGTTATTTCACATTAAGTGGATCTGGATCACAAAGTTCTCCGGCAACGTGGAATTGAAGTGAAGAGAGTGAGACACCATATCCATAATCGTCCTCATGGCTTGATTATGATTTCATAATTAAGTACTTTGCTATATATATATATAAAAGCCTGTTTGTGTCGTCCTAGAGTAACTTTAATACAAAACAGATCGAATTAATGTGTCTTTTCTATGCTTTGAAACTTTTAATTTTTTTTACATATGTTTGCGTATTTGATATAATCAATCATTTAATGATATGTTATTCACGCTTAATTAAATGTAAATAATCAATATCTGTCGGAATTTTGAGGGAAATATTATGTGGTTTTGATAGAGAATTTATTAATTCTGTTTATAGTGTGATTTATGTGGATAAATACAAAAGCTAGAAAAAAATATTAAAAAAACTTTTTTAATTCTATAGAATATTGATTCTCCAATTTGCCAAGAATTGTTTTCAAAAATTGTATTTCTTACTTTAACTTTATTATAACCCCTTTTCTTCAAATCCTACTATTAGCTCACTCTCTCGCTATATATGTATATTTATATATCTTGTTCAAATTTTCAATCGTTAATAAAATACTTTCTATTAATCGTTAGTAAAATACTTGATGTTAATACAGTTTTTTCAAATATTAATTTATTAATTACTTGTTGATTAATTAAACTAATTACCAGTTTTCGACGCCAACTTAGATCCCGTTCCATTGTTCTAACAATGCAACTATTAAAACAATGATAAATGTTGGCTTCGTAAACCGGTTTTTCAGGCAAAGTTACCAAATCGGGTGCGCATTGTTACAACAATGCAGACAATTCATGCTCTTTTTTCAATTCCTACTATCAGTTCACTCTGTCCCTATGTGTGTGTGTGTTTATAATATATAGATATATATGTATGTATATATCTTGTTCAAATTTCCAATCGTATCTAAAATACTTTCTATTCATCCATTCAAAGTAGGAATTGACTTGGAATTATTTATATTACTTGTTTAAACATTTAGAACAGTTTTTACAGACTAAACAGCATGAAAATGAAGACAGTCTGAAAAATTTCATAGCAGTTTATTGAATCTAAAAATTATAATTTCTTTAAGATAAGCCTATTGTGACGTTTGAGAAAAATAATTGTAGCATGATATTATTAACCTAAATAATTGGTTTATTTACGTCACATCCATTAATTACCGTACATACATTGAAGTTATTAAAAATTTGGTTAGGTCATTATAGTCCAAATTCTGTTTGTGTGGAAGGAGATTACATCTATCCAACAGACTTCGCCCTTCCCTCTCTAGGGTCACGGGATGGTAGCGGTCGGCCTCTTTATCCTCTAATTACATCTGGCTCGTAGGCGGTGTAGGAGATTCTCACGGAGATTCAAAGGTTGCCAGGCTGATGACCAAAAACAAGACCTCACAATATTTTAAGAGAGCACGTGTGCATAGGAACGTGGTTATCCTATCCACAACGAAAAGCCGACTTTTCAGCTGTGTGACGGGAAAACGTTACACTATCTATATATTAATATCTCATTTGGAAAGATGTATTGAACCAAACGGAGTATATTTTGATCTGTAGCGGTATCATCTATATAAGCTAGTAACAACCTCCTTCATTGGTGACCCTGGGGAACTTCGAACAAACGCAGCCTTCGCGCAGCAGTCGTGGCGCCATCTATCCACCACAAATGCAACCAAAGCCGTCTCACTCATGATGCAGTCAACAAGTCGTCTCACTCATGACGCAATCTTCAAGCCGCCTCACACAAAAAGCAACTTTCAAGCTGTCTCAATCATGACGTAACCTTCAAGCTGTGTCACTTTTGACGCAACCTTCAAGCCGTCATATAGTGACGCAACAGCTCACAAGCTCGCCATTACAACGATATCATTCGTTCGCTGTACCGACTCACTGGTAGGAGAGTGTGTGGTGGTGGTTCCTATATAAGTACTAATTACCTCTGGACTGAAGTGATCACTTCAGCCCAGCGATAAGTTACGTGCTTACGGAACGAAAGATACCATTATCGATTCCCCTTCATTGGTGATTCTGACATCTCAGAAAAAGGCAATCTTCTGAACTGTCGTGGCACCATCTACCCGGAAAAAGAGCAACCAAAAAACTTGCCAGACTCACTTAGCGCAGCAAAACAAACTCTCCAGAGGCACTTGGCGCAGCCAAAACAAACTTGTCAGACTCACTTGAAGCAGCAAAGTCATCAGACTCACTTGATGCAATTCCATTGATTACAGCAACAACTGCTCACGCAACACGCTCACCATAACAACTATACCGTTCGTTCGCCTATCCATCGACTCACTGGTGGGGGAGTGTGTAGTGGTATCATCTATATAAGCCAGTAACAACCTCCATACTAAGGTGATCATTTTGGCCTAGGGTTAGGGTGTGTGCTTTCGGAATGGAAGGTACCGAGAACGAATTCTCCTTCAGATCCAATAAACAGCTGTTGAAAAAGATAAGCATTTTTATACATTCACTTAAAACTTCCAACCTTTTATACGCAACAACTGAATAGTAACTTAGTGATATAACACAATAAAAATCACTTGGGGAAAGACCATCGTAAAATATATATAACAGTTTATCTTAAGGGTAGCAATAAATCATGGTAAAAGTAACGAATTATTCTCGGTAAAAGTAACAATTTAGCCGAGTTTAAAATAACAATGTGGAGGTAATTACTTTTATTTGAAGGGTTTATCACTAAGATGCTACTTTTACCCTAATTTAAGGCCGAATAGTTTGCCACCCAATTGTTGTTTTATTATAACTAAACTGGTACTTTTATTAAGACTAAATTGTTACTTTCACCACCACCAAGATAAAGAGTTATTTATTTTTTTACCATTACTGAGTTTATTGCCACGGCTTACGGTAAAAGTAACAATGGTAAAAATGACTACTTTCTCTTTCTATTAGTAATCATAATAGTAGTACTGTCGTAAAAATAAAAATAAAAGTTCTTGTATTGAAAATTAATACTCAAACTATTAATACTGCAAATCTCATTTATTTCACAAATAACATGCCAACTAGAGTCCAAGACTCACCTAGTTATAAACAATTTTTTCATGGAATACTGTTAATTAAACAAACAGAAAGAGCACTTCCTTGTTGCCACAGCGTACAAAATAATATACTTTTCACTATCGTTCAGTTCACGGTGACAAAAAATAAACAATGAAAATAAATTCACGTAAACAAAATAATAAATTAAATAATTGTTTTGCTTTAACATAATAAACTGAAATTTATAAAGTGGATCTCACAAGTACCTTTTAAAAATGGTAAGAGTAACAACTTGGTCATAAAAAAATTTTGGCGATAATAATAGTAAAAATAAAAATGGGGGTGAGGGATAAAGTATGGTGAAAGTCTTAACTTAGTGGTAGATCCTAGCAAAAGTAACAATTTTTGTAATAAAATGATCAATCGATAAAACATGGGGGGGGAGGAATATTTAACCACAAGTACTCATACAAATTTTCAAATATTTACTAAGATACATTCCTGACAATAGCAATGGATATATTTACATACTGTAAGATTTGAAGAATCCCAACCTTTACGTGCTTCAGCAGCAACGGCGTTAATATTCTGTCTACAAGGCGTTAAGTAAGTACTCGTCTTGTTGTGCATTTTTCATTAAATCCAGTGCTTCTCAAACTTACAGTAATTGCGACTTAATTTTCAATCATAATTTTCTTCGCCCCCTCCCCTTCCTTTCATACAATAACAATGTTTTGAAGTCAATAATCAATAATATTATACTTTAACGCTAAAACTTCACTACATTTTTATCCTTTTAAGTGCCATCCGTATATAAACGTCTCACTTAACCAAAGCGTTAATTTCTCCGGACGTATATATACGTCTTATCGAAATACTATTTTTTTTCTTGCACTGTATCCATAAAATTATTCCGATGGCTTTGGAATGCAATAAAAGAACTTTGGCACTGTTTGAGAAGGATTTATTTGTTTCAGGAGATTTGCTTCTGTATTCCTTTTCTTCCCCTCCCCCAATACATCACATACGCATGCCTACGTGGAAAACGGTGGCATTGGGGAACGAATCACGCAACTATAAGTTGTAACTGTAACTATAAATCGTATAAATTATCAAGATAAGTGTTGATTTTTATATATTATCTTATATATGACAAGCCCATGGGGTCACTGGTAATTATTAATTTTGTTCTTAAATTAGTTATATTAATTATAATTATAACAGTGTATATTAATTATAAAATACACTTTGCAGTACTGATACATTTATAAGTGTATTTATCAGTGTAAATGAGTATTTTATTCTGTGTATGTCAAAATGTATTTTATCTGTTTACCTTCCGTAAATTAATATTTTTTTAAATAATCTTTTGTTTTCGATTTCTCAATATGTTGACGCTCTCCTCGTAAAGCTATTATGCCCCCTAGGGGAGCGCCTCCTACAATTTGAGAAACTCTGATTTAACCCCCAAAAGAGTTTTTAGTAGAATAAATCAAAAAATATAGAGGGTCAGGTTATACAACCGCAGCGCTTAAATCATTGGTTCAAAAATTTAATAATTATGTGTTTTTTTTTTTTTTTACAGTCCTTGGTAGTAATGGATTGTATTATATTCGTTAGAACCACATCTAACTACGGATATTTGGTGAAAGAACCGTTGGTAAATAAAGAAAAGATCTTATGAAGAAAAATGGTGTAATTTGTTTTGTTCAGGTGATCTAGTAGAAGATACGGAACCAGTTAAGTGGAACATATGTGGGTCTTACATTCACCAGAAAGCGCACTATTTGTCATTAGCCACTTGTTTTAAATACAAGGTATTGCTGAAATAAAACGGGCTTAATTCATGATGGTCACATGATAAATTCAATCACATGTTCAACACTGAATTTAAAACTGACATTAGACTTGAACTTGTTGTCCTGCTTGTAAAATTTAGACAAAATTTCTTCTAATTTTATAACTGATAAAGATGCTCAAGTATAAAGGTTCTTCCGAAAGATTTTCAAAATCTAGAGAAAAATAATGCTATGCTTGTGTTTTTAAATCAAGTGCGTTTTATTTACTTATATGTGTTGTTATTGTTGACAAATATGTATTTTTAATAGAGTTTTCTATAAAAATTAAAAGTTGGCTACAGCAACTTTTGATTTCAAGTTCCACTAGCAGCGCGTGAACTGATTGGCTTAAAACACGTGATTGCATTTATCATGTGACTGTAACGTCACATTAATTTAAGAGCTGATTGGCTAGAAACACGTGATGATTGCAATAGTAGTGGTATCTTCATAAGCCAGTAACAGCCTCCAGACAGCGGTGATCACTTTTGTCTAGTGGTTATGTTACTCGGCTGCGGATCCGAGTGTCGCGGGTTCTATCTTCCGAATATGCGCCACCACGTTGGTGACCCGGACGTGACGCAACCTTTCGATCTGTCGTGGCACCATCTATCTGCACCAAGAGCAATCAAAGTCGTCACACTCACTTGACGCAGAAATCAAAATCGTCAGATCCACTTGACGTAGCAATCAAAGCCATCAGACCCACTTGACACAGCAACCACCAACAAACAGCAAAAATTCACACGCTCGCCATAACAAATATATCTTTCTTTCGCCTATCCACCGACTCACTGATGGGGGAGAATTGTAGTGGTATCTTCATAAGCCAGTAACAGCCTCGGACAGAGGTAATCACTTTTGTCTAGTGGTTATGTTACTCGACTACAGATCCGAGCTTCTGTCCTTTGGATTTGCGCCACCCACACAATTATGTGACTATGACATCACATGAATTAAGCCCATCACTATTTTCAACATGCTCAATCATTCTTTAAAATTTTAATCATTCATTCTGATACAGTTTCTTTTTGAATAAAAACTCTTCTATTACTTACAAAAAACAAAACGAACGTATTCTACGTCTTGAATTTCCTTGAAACTGAAGTTTCTTCTTTTTTCATATAATTTTATGAGTGTGTGAACAATAGCTTTAGTTATAAAGCGGAATAAAAATCCTGATAACAAAAGTGAAGAAAAGCATTTGCATAATCATCTTTACGCTTGAAGCAATGCTGCAGCGTTTTTTTTATTCAAATTGTGTCCTTAATTTTAATAGTTTTTCAGAAAAAATTAAGGACCGGTTGATATATTTACATGATAGCTACGAAAATAAATTTATCCATATTCTAAATTAAATCCCTTTTGTATTCTTCTTTTATAAAAAATAAAACGTATTTTTGGTACCTTACGATACATACTAAAATAAAAGCTTTATCTTTTTGTAGTACACAGGTCAAAATGAATTCTTTAAAAAATCATGGTAAATATTTTAAAGTTTAACTAAGTGTTTTCTTTTGAATTGGTTAATGTATTCTCTTTTTAACTATCCTTCATATTTTTACATTTCGATATCCTTTTTAATAGTAATATTTTCTATCTTTTTTGAACCAATATAAATTTGTTGCTTTTATATTTGTGAAGATTTTCCGTGTAATATTTTTTATATTTATATATTATACCGTCGTTTAATTTCATCAAATTAAAAGACATCGCCAGATACTGCGATATACAGCCAATAGTGAAACACATTCCCGCACACGTTCTAGCAAAGTAATAATAACATTGACAGCATTTGGCAACATTTTTCTGAATTGGCAATGTCTTTTTCGTTTGGCGACGTTAGTCAACTGTGTAATACGAAAGTACCCAAATTTTTTTTAAAGTTACTCTTTGTAATTATAATTCTAAATTGTATCCAGATTTCTAACTTTTGTTTTAAATTTTTTGCAGGTAAGAATCTTTTTTTGGAATAAAAAAAATCAAGTTGGATTGGTAAGTTTGTATATTTTTTTAAATTATTTAAGAAAAAAATCAAATCTGTATCACTTTAACGAAATAACATATGCAAGAAATATAGAACTTGTATATATTCCTTAATTTTTTTACATATTCATCAGTATAATCCTTTGAGTTAAAAACATGCATTTCGTTGTTGAAAGATTCTCTTTTGAATTTATGTTTTAATATTCATCAAAGTATTTGGATTTCAACGTTTTTGTACATTTATAATAGCACGGAAGTTGTTACGGCTCGACTTTCTCAGCGATATTTTGGAAAATATCATTGTTTTTATCAAATAATAGAATTTTAACAAAGCCGGTTTCACACGAGGCAACTTTGTGCCAGTCAACTTGTTGCCTGTCATCACAACCTATGTGTAAAGAAGGGAGAAGATTCCTTTCAAACGTTAACACAAAGTTGACTGAAAAGTTACTGTTGTAGCGGTTCACAATCTCATCTGTACATTGACTGAGTCCGAAGATTCAGTGGAAGCCTTCTCCATTTTTTATATAAAAGTAGTCACGTGTGAAGGAAGAGCGTAGTTTCTTCAATACCCTTTTAGTTGAATCAACTAGTGGGGAGGAGAACGTGATTTTCTTGAGCTTCACAGCAGGGTGTGCCAGTTGACCTCGTGTGAAGGGTCCCTGGCGATTTTTTTCAAAATTATTTTTCAACTGTGTGGTCCATCTAATACAGGGGTGAGTGAACTTTTCCAGGGTACGGGCTGCGGTCCACCCAGTGACGTAGGTGTGGTCATTTTGTATTTAAAATGAATATTTCATTTACTTTACACGTGTTTTCGTCATTGTATCCCTCTTTTAAAATGACAGATTACTATTTTTACTACAAAAATACAAGGAACACAAAATTTTTGGGTTGAATGCTTGAACAACTATGAGCAACTGCTAAAACATGGAGCGTGGACGTATTCAAAGCAGCGAGTGGAGAACATACGTGAACCGATTAATCTAAAACCGACGTGTGTAGTTACATTTGTTCGCTGCCGATTCCCGCGCTCTCGCCGGTTATGACATAAAATCGAGAACACAATCCTGTGGAAGTGCGGGATGACATCTCAATAGCCAATCTCATGCTATCGCTGGAAAAGTTGATTTTCAACCTTTTGTCTTCCCCTCAGTCGGCGTGCGGAGAAAAATTCATTTCTACGGCTGGCATCGCAGCGATTACTTTTTCCTCCTACAGCGAATGAATGTGTGTAACGTCACGCTCTCGTCCAATGGAGATACATATATCGTCAATACATTTATCGAATCATTTATTTAAGTAAACACAGTCGCATCGATTAGCTGTCTAGCTGGTGGTGGTGTTAAATATGTTTCTTTTAGTATTCTCATCTTAGGCCTTTGTAAAGGAGGTCACCCCAAAAATGTCTTGAGGGTCTACATGTCGATCGCGATCGACTTAATGTCCATCCCTGTTTTAATATGTGTGGCGCTAGTTGATTCATGTGAAAAGGCCCTAATCTGCGTTAATTGGTCATGTGTGTATAGTTCCTAAATTCATGTGTAATAGAAAAACTCAAGACGTATTCAAAACTAAAATAATTTTTTTTAAAATTATTTAAGGAGACATGGTACGATTTACAGAAAAAATTTTAATTTAAGGATTTTCAAAAATTTTTTTGGTTGCCTCCTATGTGTCTATACTATGTAAAACAGATTTTGTGCTCAAAATTTTATAAAAAGCTAGCCATTTAATTTTTTAAGGAAAAAGAAATTGTGTAGTGATTTTAAAATGCTACTCCTCCTACAAAAATTTACGTACATGCCTGAAATTTGATTTACAAGTATGTCAAATTATGTATAAAAAAATTGGTATGTGTTTTGCGATAATATGATTGGTATTCGTACAATACTTCTTTTTATGAAAGCTTATTGAAAATTCCTTAAAAAATGTATAAATTCTGAGTTCAATTATTTTTTTAAAAAATAAGTATTGCATTGATTCAAAAATGCATACCAACTTTTGTTACATATACTATTAGCAATAGGTAAAAAAAATCAAAGCATTAGGCACAATAGAACAAAAGCTTTAGCATTTTAAATGAAGACAAACTAGTTATTTTATCTTTCTGAGATAAGTAAGTTTAAAGTTTTGGTTTGCCCTAGGGATGTGAATAAAAACGAACGTAAAAGCTTTCATAATTCTGCGGTTTTTTTTTTCTTTTTAAAGTTTAGAGCTTTAGAATTTTGTGAGTTTATAGAAAAGTATATAAAGAATAATTTAGGCTAAAAAAATTAGATTTTATTTTTTAACCGATTTTTGTCAGTTGAATAGTAAGTACTGTGTCTCCTTAATTTGCAAAATATAAAATAAACCGTATCTTGTGGTAAGCAATGATACTATTAAATTATGCTACTATTAAATAAGCTATTAAATTATGGAAGTTGCTACTAAATGATTAAGCAATTTTTCCACGTTTAAAGTAGTCATATTAAAAAGCTGTATCGATTTCAAGAATATTATAAAATATTCATAAATGAATGATGCTAGTCATTCCTGACTAAATATTTTACCTCTAGTATTTCGTGAGAACTAAACTGACCTGTAAATCGATATCACAAGTGTTCATAACATGGACTACGGAAATGAATACATAACATACTTGTATGTTGCGTATTATTTTCCTAAATTAAAGAAATAATAACTTATGTGAGACATTTAATTTAACCTCTTGGCACTAATTATTTATTATCTGATTTGGACGCATCTAAAGGCAGACGATAAAGAAAACAGAAATAAAACTACTAATCTGGCATCAAACCCAAGGTTAAGCTCTACTCTTCAAAAATAAGTACATCAAGTTACAGTTTGCCATGTGTGTGTAAAATATTACAGAAAATTGAAAGTGAAAGAAAATTTCTCTTCACTCCAGCAAATGCTAAAATAAGATCTCTTCAAGAAAAGTCTGAAAGAAAATGTTATTCTTTAATACAGAGAGCTTTCGATTGAAAATTTGAAGTTTATTTTTGAAATTACGATCGGGGAAATTTTACTTGATTATAAAAAAAACTAACTGAATTACCACGATTATATTCAGCATAATCATGAAAATGAATAAAAGTCATATCCGACGAATATTAAAAACTCCGTTAAAATAGTTTTTGCAAGTTTACCAGAAAGTTTAGGATAATTAAATTAATTGTTTGCGAGTAATTTGATATAATAATGTGCTGTATAAAGTCTGTTTTCAAATTATATTTCTGTTCAGAATTAATATTTATTAATACTTAATGATACCGCTCACATTGATATTTTATTATGATTTTATGGTAAATTAAATTCGCAAATTACAATATTTTTTAAATATAAAGTTGGCCGCCACACGTTATTTTTGGATACGGCCACAAATTTATAGCCAAGCCCGAATGCTACTGAATACCCGCCGTGTAGAGAGGCTGATGCACGTTAAATCTATCGAGTTTCACAGTACTCACGTTGGTGTCACGTGGAAGTTTGGAGAAAGGCGTACCAGCTCTGGTCGCTTGACCGTGATTCAAAATTACGAGGTGCATTGCCAATAACCCGCATTCAGTTTCAAATTGTGATGGTATCGACTGGGTTTCTTCCCCGGGAATTAAGTATAATCTGGGAGTGCTGAAATAATCTGAGGTAACTAAACTGTGGATTTCGACCTCCGATATAAATTTTAATTTACCGCACTGTTGCAATTTGCGATCCTTCTCCCCGAAGTTCTTAAAGGAAAAACATCCGTCTGATCCCCCATCAATAGAGTAAGAGTGTAATAGGATAAACTGTAACACCTACGTAGGATTGTGGAGAATTTTTACAGCTAGTCGTTGGAAAGAGTAAATACATGAAATTATTTGTCCTGATCATTTCCTGTCTGTCTGTCTGTCGAACATCGCTTCGTTCACTAAAAGTATTTAGTTTTTAAAGGAATATCATTTCGTAGTCTACCAGCACAACTATTTTGATGAATTTTTGATATCTTGATTTACTTTGATAATGTAAGTATTTATATTGAAAATGCTATTCATTTAATTTATTTGAAAAAAAAATTTTCCCACGATACTTGTTTTCATCATAAACTTTTTATTAGAATCAACAGTTTGAAGAAGAGAATGAACTCCCAAACTATTTGGAGTAGAAAATTTTTTAAAAATCTCACGAGTTTTCTCATTTATTATATTTTTAATCAAACTTTTGCGCGAGTTTCTTCCATTTATTTTTATCTATTTTATTGAAACAAAATATAGTAATTTCATAAACTAAGAATCAGTTACACAAATAAAATCTTCTGAATACAAGAATTAATATTTTTAACGAACGGGATCGTTACTCCAGCAACAAATAAATTTTCAAGTGTGTGTGAGAGAGAGAAATAAAGAAAGAGAGAGAGAGATTAAAAAATAATTGAAACTTGGATAATCTCAAACGTGAAACTGGGCCAGGCTTTGAAAACAATTCCTCAGACATCAGCTGAAATTAAGAGAGCATTTTCTGCTGGGGTTGTTCATCATAAAGCTGAGAACTTTTTGAGTGATAAAAGCACGGAATACTTATGTTTGCTCTATTCACACTTTAAATAGGAATAATTAATGCATTTTATATTTTTTGTACTTTTAGCTGAGTGTATAACTAAGTATAAATTTTGGAATGGGGATATGTATCCTTATATTATACAATTTTTATTGATGTCAATTAAAAATAACTTGTTTTTAAATTTTTCGAAATTTTGATGTATTTCCGGGAATCTCCGGAATGGACGACGATTCGTGCCGTGAGATCATCCACTGTAGATACCGACGTCTCATACACAAGCGATTTCAGATAACTTCAGAAGAGTGAGATGTAGTGGCGTAGGTCATAACACTGCCTACACTGACGGACGGAGGATTGTCCGACGCGTTCAATTCGTATATGGACGTACAATCCATAAATCTGTGGAGGATAGAATTACGTACCTTCTGATCCGTAAGCAAGTGACATACCATTGACCAAAATGATCACTTTTGTCCGGGTGTTGTTACTGGCTTATATATGAGCCACCGCTACACACTCTCCCACCAGTGAGTCGGTGGATAGGCGAATAAACGAAAAAGTTGTAATGACGAGCGTGTGAATTGTTGTTGTTGTGTCAAGTGGGTCTGATGGCTTTGTTTTGCTGCGTCAATTCGGTCTGACGGCTTTATTTTCTGCGTCAAGTGAGTCTGACGGCTTTGGTTGCTCTTTTGGCGGGTAGATGGCGCAACGACAGCTGCGCGAAGGTTGCGTTGTTCTTAGATCAGCGTCAAGGTCACCAATGTGGAAGATAAAACTCGGTACCTTCTGATCCGTAAGCAAGTAACGTACCACTAGACCAAAAGGATCACTTGTGACCGAAGGCTGAAACTGGCTTATATAGCAACCATCGCTACACATCCGTTCAATCGGTCACACATGGGGTGCATATCCGCATATTCCTCACCCGTGTAATCCGACATTGTAACCAAATGCAGTTTAACATCCGCGCTTTATGCAACGCCCACCTATGACAACTAGCTCACCGCTTTTATTCTCCCCACACGAATGGGAAATTTGTATGCGGCCAAGTTTCTTCAGCCCAACCACGGCAAGTTAAATTCTCGCCTGGCTCATCGTCCTTCTGACGGCTACTATTATCGCGATTTTCACTGACTAAACATGGTTTGCGTTCTCCTGTTCTTGTCGATTTGTCGTCTCCATGCTACCTACTATCACCCCTCTGAATTGGTTGGAGGAATTCGGCAACACCCTGTAAATGAAGGATTAATTTTTAAAAATTTATCAGTGAAATGGGGGGGGGATTAATTTTTATAAAGGGCACTTCCAATTTTGAAATGTTTATATTTTTTAAAAAACCGACAAGTTACTATTTGTTATTTTTAAGAACAAAATTTTTTTTTGGTAATATTATCATTTAAGTACGTCGTTAATTTATAATGAGAAGTTTCCTGTCTCTTTATTTTTGTGGGAAGAAAAAAAAACTACCTATATATATTTATACAAAGTACCTAACCGATTTAGAAATAAATTATCTACATCACCGAAAAACTTCAACATCCTTTACAAACAGCTCTCATTTATTCACCTACGTAAACCTCAAACAAAACTCGATTCTTTGTCTATTTTAACTGTCTCCAAGCGGCTATACGAGTATATCATTAAGACGACCCATTTGAAAAGCAAGCTCAAGCCACTAGAGCGCGAACAATGTAACTCTTCAAGAAAAGTCAAGTTTAATGGCATCAGAAGAATTCACTAGCCCTAGTTCTCTGTTCTCTTTTCCCCCCTCAAGGCCGTCTGTACGGTTGCAGTTTTAAGTAAAAAATTTCAAAAAAAAATATATAAAAAAAAACAACGTAAGACGTTAAAAGACACTATCTTGCCGTGAACAGTTCTTTTTTTGTATAAAAAAAAAGAAAGACAAGTTCGGCATTGTTGAATGTTTGACGAAAATTTTAGATAAGGTTAACGGGTAAAAAGGACAGTGTGTATGCGCCGCTCCGATTGGGTGTGAATCATTTTGGGATTTGCTGCTTTGTCAATAAAAACTAAAAAAAATACTCTTAACCGTACAAAGTGAAAAATGCATATTTAGAAATAATTTTTTTGTTGAATTTAGTCTTCCTTGGTTTGAATGTGTTTCGTTTTTGGAATTGAATTTTACTATAATCATTTCAGAAAACATTTGCGTGTCTAGTATATTAATAATAGAAATTTTTTTTTTTTGTGAACCTTTGTATATATCGCTACATTTCTTTACAGTTCGATAAATAACTTAAATATTTTGAAAAAATGGGATAACAGAGGGAAAGCACATCACTATGATATTCGGTTGAATTAACCTTTCGCGACGAAGGACGCAAACGCGTGCTTACCGCCAGGGCCGGAGGTTTCTATCGCGAGTGTCACTCACAGGCCGGAGGGTTTTGTGTAGTTAAGCCTAAATCCATAAAAATACCGAAATATAAACGCGTTGTTCAATATTGTTCTAAAAAAATACGAACGGCATATGCTTCATATATTTCGTATTAATATACTTTATTTACTTCAGCCACTTTTTGTTTAAGTACAAGTTTTTAAACATTTTATTGTAAGCATTTGTAAAAGTCGACCTTGTAAAAAAAGTAAGAAAAAAAGACAAATTCTGTCTACCAGATCTAATTATCCATAAAAAAATTGACTGAAAACCGAAATCAAATGCTTCATCTAAAATAAATCTCTCATCTTCACTATAAACAAAAACTACATTTTCATTTCAAGAGCAGTCGTAAAGCATTCAATTCGGAAACATTTCTTTCCCCTTATGTTTATAAAACAGAAACCACGCGTAAGTGAGTAATATTTCTCTCATTTCGAGTAGAAGGTCAGATCTCTATGTATCTCAAATCTTATAGACATAGAATGCCATCTATTGCCAAAAAACTGAGCTTAAAAAACGTTCCAGATCCCTGGCGCATCAGTGAGTCGCTAGGCCAGTGAGGAAGAAATACACTGGGCAGGGACGCGACACTCGTATCCTTTCTGTGTTTCGTGCCGGCGCACGGGTGCGACATTCGTCCCGAAAGGGTTAAGGCTGATATAAAAGTTTTAAAATTTTAACTAATCGGTTGGTTTTTTATTAAAATTTAAACAAAATAAGGAATCTAGAAATAATCAAAAATAAGGTTAATATATTCACAGAATGTTAAGAGAGTTGTGATGTCGTTTTTTGTTTCGAGATTTTCAATATTCCTTCCTAATTTCTCTTGTTTCTTGTCGTGTTTTAGGAGTCAAACTATTTTCATATTACAGTGAGTAATTATTCTTTCCATTCCATAGTAATCTCGGTTGCTTAGTAGTCATGGTAACTAACTGGTAACCCACCTTGTTGAGTCATGGGTTCGAATTTTGGTACCACTGAAGGCTCGCCGTGTAGAGGACTCCTCACCAGCAAAAGACTTACCTCCCTAGGAGGGGGGTATACGGCGACTCCTTTCACAAGTCGAAACAAGCAAAAGATAGAAGTAAAAACACTAAGTATTTCGTCCGTGACGGAGTTCCTTTTCGCACCAGTCGTTTAAATGTAGCATGGCATCTGTTTGTGAAGCATCAGGCTAATGGTTCAAATCAAACATCAAAGCTACGTCAACAGCTTACACCTTAACGTAACATTATATCCACCATACTTTTTTCCTGCCAATGTGACACCATGGACTCCTCAATACCATTAACATGGGGCCTTTTTTAATGACAGAGATGTCTGTATGTTAAACCTAATGCAATAGAAAACTGTAGTTAGAACAGGAGAAACATCACGTTCATCATGATCCGTAATTGGGAATAGGCAAAACTATCTCTACCTACCATTTTAAATTGATGAACGTTGTGTTTATTATGTGGAATTTCTACCCAAAAATGTGGATCACAGAATTATTTCAAAGAAATAATGTGTGTCCAAAAGAGTAAAAAAAATTATAAAGTTTCTGTCAGATTGCGTTTTTTCCCTCCGATTTAGGCAGGTATTCTTAAATGCGAGGCATGTTCGGAAACTAAGTACTGTTTCGTTTTACCACAACCGCAGTGGTAGTTTTGGAGTTCAACACTTGCGCACACGTGTCTCTGGTTGATTGTCAGTCCACACAGTGACGCTATTGCAGTCGGATTGTGTTAATTTTACACGTGTTAGTGGGCTTTCAAAATGCTTACGATGATTGCCGATCCCTTCGACTGTGAAGTGTGTTCCGTAATCCATTTTTTGAACGCAAAGAATGGTAACTTGTAGAGATTTATGGCGAAAATGTAGCGAGAGATGTTAGGGTGAGAAAATGGGTTCAACCATTCAATGATGGGGGGTGGGGGGTCCAATGTTCATCAGGAAGCACGAAGTGGGCGGTCTTCTGTTATTATTGGTGGTTTGGTTGAAGAAGTGAATGAGAAAATCCATGAAAACAGACGGCTCACAATACGATTACTTTGTAATAAGTTTCCCTTGTGACGTTTGAGATAAATAAAGGCTGTGTGATATTTAGTAATTTAAATACTTAGTTCATTTACGTCGCAGCTATTAATTATAGTACTATTAATTACAGTACTCTGAAGTTATTAAACTATTGTTTAGAATTATTAGCGTCCAAGTTCCGTTGTTTGTGAGGGAAGAGGTACGTCTCGTTTCTACAAAAGGTTTCAACTCTCTCTCTCTCTCTGCCCTCTTTAGGCTTTTTTGGATCATTGCCGCCGACCCCCTTTATCCTTGAGCTGCATCCGGTTCGTGGGCGGAGTAGGGGGGCTCCTCGTGGTGTCTAAAGGTTCCCGGGACGATGTCGAAGACCACGCAATGTCTTAAGGGTGTAGATTTCATTGCACGTGGTGATCATATCCACAAAAGAAGGCGATTCGCAGCTGTGTGGAGGAAAATGTCACACCCTAAATTTGAAAAACTGTTCATTGGCGGCATTTTATCTTAAAGACAAGTTGGTTTCCTGATATGAAAAATGTATGAGAACAATGGTGATATCTATAGCAAAAATAATTTCATGTAAAAAATTTTGTTTGGAAAAAAAGATTTTTTATCCGAGTTTTTCCAAAATGGTACTTAGTTTCCGGACGCGCCTCGTAGTTTCTTAAAGATAAAAAAAAAAAAATCCACGTACGAATCGTTTAAATAAAAGTAAAACTATTTCCGATGGAAAATATAATTCTACAGGAACTTTTGTTTTTCTTTGTTCTTTTGTAAGTTCTTCATTACATTAAAATTGATACAATATTTGAGGGGGGGGGGAGTATGAACACTGCAGACTTAATGCAACGTTCGCGAATTCAAAGTGACTGGGTATGTTTACATATTGTAAATCTAATTAAAACCATTTATATCTTAAGACTTCGTAATTAACGTTTTTATACTCGAAAGATGTTTGCTTTAATAATCATTCTGCCTTTAACAATTTGTGTATTTTTTTCCTTGCAATACACAAATGAGAGAGTGAGAAAACTAATTTCTCGTGAAGAATCATTTTAGGGAAGCGTTTTCATCTTTTTGTATCTTATCTCATGCTATCGTTAATTACCTTGAAATAAATCTTGGGTGAAAAAAGTAAAACCTTAAGAATGCACAAAGAAGTAAAACTAACTTTTTGCATGCTTTATTGTGTGTATCAAAGCCATTACTCTTATTTAGCTATGTTTTCGGATTTTTATCGAAATCTTTTATAGTTTGAAGTTCTATTTCAATAAATTTATATAAATAATGAGTGATTCATGAAGGAATTATAATTTTTTATATATAATGCACCAATTTTATTGGTTGCTAAGCCTTACTGGACCCTAAGGTTGCTAAGAGTAAATATTTGTACGTAGCCTGTTCAGATAAAAAAATACATTATAATGTGTAGGTTTTTTGGGTCACACACAAAATGTGTCTATTTAATTTGGATCAATGAGTAATTTTACTAGGCATTTGGTTTCTTATATACTATCACAACAATGCCAACGTCCAAGATAACTCGCCAAGTTGGCAACCCCGATTTCGAATGTGTCATACGCGCTAAGCTGGCAACAATGTGCTTCGTTTCATATAATGTTGCCAATGCTGTTGCGATAATACGTAAGTACCGGCATTTGTTTTCATTTGCTTAAGTACACTTGATTAGTGTACAACGGCAACATAAATACACTCATGGACAAAGAAATTAGCGCACCAAGAAGAAGTCGTCAAAATGAAACGAAATTTTACATACGTAATGACTTCTTTGATATAAGTAAATGATTAGAAAATCAAAGAAAAAGGATCACTTATTTCAGAGAAAAAGCCAAAAGAACGGAGGATTTAATACCCTGAACTCCTTCTAGCGCGAATGCACGATGCGATACGATCGGACATTGAGGCATACAAGTTCTGTATGATATCTTGAGACATTGCGTTCCATATTTGTTGTAACCTTGCCTCTAGTTCGTTCAAACTCATGGGATGCCCAACTCGCCGTCCAAAATGATCCCAGATATGCCCGATTGGAGACAGATATGGGGATCGGGCAGGCCAAGGAAGGGTAGTAACAGCGCGGACACAGTCTTGCGACACCCTTGCCGTGTGAGGTGGAGCATTGTCTTGTTGAAAAATAGCTCCTGGGAGCCGTTGCATGAGTGGCAACACATGTGGTTGCATGAGTGGCAACACATGTGGTTGCAGGATGTCATGGATATACCACTGGGCTGTCATGGTGCCACTGATCAATAGAAGGGGTGACCGTGTATTGTAGGAAATGGCACCCCATCCCATCACACCAGCTGTGGGAGCGGTGTGTCACTGGAAAGCAAAGGCAGGATTGAGGCGTTCACCACACACGAACACGATTGTCATCGCTGCTGATATTGAATCTGGATTCGTCGCTAAAGACGACCTGGTTCTATTCCGCTGCTGTCCAGTTTCCTCGTGCGCGGCACCACTCCAAACGAAGGTGTCGATGGGTGGGCGTCAAGGGCAACACACGTAATGGGCGCCGCTATCCCAAATGTCCTTCAGCCAGGTGCCTTCGTATGGTTCGAGAAGACACAAGGACCCCTAGTGAAGGTGTTACCTGTGCCTGGATGTCGGACGATGAAGCAGTTGCCCGTACGCGTGCATTTCTTACGATGTGGCGGACTTGTCGAGGACGTCTCGAGCCTGGTCTTCGTGTAAATGACATCTCTCGGATCCACTGGTCCCAACACCTCCTCACAACACAATCAGAGCGGCCTAATTGACAAAATACTCGCCTAGCTGACCACCCAGCTTCTATCATGCCGATGATTCTCCCCCTATCAAACTGTGACAGCTGCACATATTGTCTTCGAAAACGGCGTAATTTCATGTCTACCTCAACGCTTTCTTTGTAAACGATTCAGCACACTCAAACAAGCTTTGGTTATCTGTTTTATACTCCACGGATAACGACGTTAAACGGCTACGGCTATACGTAAAGCGCAATCACGCTGCATTTCTAATCATTTGCATATCTCCCTGACATGTACCTTCATGCCAAATTTCGTTACGATCCCGCAGTTATGTCTTAGTGCGCTAATTTTTTTGTCCATGAGTGTATGTGAGACAGAATAGTAATATATTACTGTATGACACACAATAAACTGAAATTAGTAATAAGAATACAGCGCGTAAGAACAATATCATTTACGCCATTTGATTTAACCCTTATTTTTTTCCTACACGTTCCCGCTTACGTAATCGCTTTCAGCATACGTTTTACTTTGACATTCTGCATAAAAAATATACATAAGATTAAAATTAAATACCAGCCGGCTGAGTGGCGTGGTTGGTTTGTCGCTGGCTTTCTACACCCAAGGTTGCGGGTTCGACCCCGGCCGAAGTCGGTGGATTTTCATGATGCAGAAAATCGACAGCTCCATTGGAAAGAAAAAAAAACAATTAAATACCATAATCCCCAATTTTATAATGGGGGGGGGGTTCCTTAGCGTGAAAGGGTTAAAATACGTACAGAAGTATATCTATCAATAAAGGAAATCGTGTTATAGGAATTTTCAATAATCTTTATTTTTACAAAAATGGTGTATAATTATCAAAAAGTGTATAATTAAATTATATAAGGAAACTAATAATTTTTATATATAACTGTAAAAATATTTTAGAAGTTCCATTGATGAAAAAAAGTATAAAATAGAATAATTTTTACTAGAACTATACGATTGCATACAGATACACACACATCTACGCATTCTTAAAACGCCAGAACCATTAACCATCTCCCAAATGAATGTTGTACGCGGAAGGTCGTTCGCACACTTCATGGAAACGATTTTGTAACTAATTTTCTGGTTTGTACTCGTATTTTAAGATAAAACTCTGGAAACTTCAGAATAATCGTCTGCTAATGTTTTATTTTGACTGGAATGGAAATAAAAGATTTATTTTGAAAATGGGTCCTAAAATTGATTGATAGCTCGAAGGTCACATGACTCCGCTTTCCGAAGAGAAATGTTCGTATCAACAAATTATAAAGCAATGTAAAATTCTCGGTTATGCATTTTAAAAAAAGTCTTTTAATATATTACATCTAAAAGGGGGGGGGAAACGTCTAGCTGATAGTATAAATGAAAAACATGACCGTGAAAACTCATCCTGAGAATGTTGTAACGCGGGCAACTATCAAGAAAGTGAAGTCCTGCGTATTAATTTAAATATTCTGCAAGAAAATCTGCCGACTTAAAAATTCATCGCATCGAAATGTCTTCCGACACTGTAAGTAAAATCATTCATAATAGTTTAAAATTTAAAAAAAACAATGTTTAAACCTAAAATTCATCTACCTTTTCCTAAACATACTGATGAGAGAAAAATCAAATTGTAGAAAACTATACGACAGTTGCTGAAGCATGGAAATTTTCTGTAACACTCCATAATATCTCACTCGAGGTATATTTAAAAGACTAAAATAAACGATCAATTTTCTATTGCTTAACTGACGAGAATAACCGTACAAAATCAATTCGTCCCTGTACAGAAAAGATTCCAAAGGAATTTATGGTATCTCCAGGATTATGCTACACCGGCGAATTAAAACTCAAAAAAATTCTCAAGTTAAGACAAAATTAATTCACTATACTATCACAGTAGAGTAGTTTAAGACCATTCCAGTTTTATATGAAAACGACATTGATAAAGTTGAGATTCATACAGACAAAGCCTCTAATCACACATTTAAATCATCTGCCATTTAATCAGCGAAGAAAGAAACAGGAATAAAGTGTATCCCAATTGATGAAGTACCTGTAAAATCGCCTGACGCTTCTCAAACAGACTTTTGTGTTTTCTGTTTATTAAAACAAGTCTTAGGAATACGGCACCCAAGAACAATGAACGGACTTTGGAAAACGATTCAAGAGGAATGGAATAAAATTGGCATAACAGTGCTAATTAATATTCACTTCCAGATTCGCTGTAGGTTCTTAATTCATCAAAGAAGAATTCATCACAACCAGGAACGAAAATAATTAATTCATCTTTAGTGGCTACAGATTTTATTATGTTTTTAAAAGCCACACAGCACACACAATTAAAACCAATATAAAAATACACTATAACCAAACATTAAACTATTTTCACACCATTTTGTATCCGGTGCTACAGGACGTAGCCGCCATCGCTTCCTCCGCCATTGTAGTTCTTTCCTCCTTTTTCCATTCCGATGGCAGCGCCACCTATGTAGTTGTGTTTTTGTCCGGCATTGTAGTTTCTTTTACAATGCTAAGAAAAAGTTTACTTTATTGGAGAATTTGAGAACTTGAGATATTTTCAAGAATCATGGCTATCAGATAAAAGCAAACGGCCCCAAAAAATACAGTATTTATAGATAAAAATTAACTATTAAAATCCTTTCCAGGAAGTGAGAACGACCCTTCTGTATTCAAATAACATTAACAAAGCCTCAATCAATTTGAAAATAATATTTTGCAAAAAAGTGATTACATATTCAAAATTATTTTAAAATATATATGCTTATATATAACAAAAAAAAAATTGTATTAAGTAAATCTACAGTCTAAGTTTGAGGGAAGAGCTATCTCTTCACTCAGTGTGGGGAAGTTGGAAGGAAAACTAGGCATATTCCAAAACAACTTCAATTTATTTTCAATATCTACAACAACGCAAAATCTATTAACCAAGTCTAGAGATGCACCCAAATTCTAAATATGAATTACAATAGCTAGGCAGACGAGATACGAGAAGACTATACGAGAAACAGATCACTTACGTCTAAGCAATGCCTTCAAATTCTTAATGACCTAATCTAATTTGATTTCTATTTGACAAATCGTCAACTTTAATATTACAATATTCAGCTACTAAGTATCCACGCCTCACTTCACGTTTAATCTATAACTTCTAGCCGTAGCAGTCTGTTGAAACCTTAACTCTAGAATGTGTTGAAATATTTGTGCAGTGGCGCTGCAATCGCTTGTTTACGAATGTACGCTTTAGTTTAGTCTCTGTCTTGTGTTTAGTGTAAATAAACGTGTTCCGTGTTCATCAGTTGTTGCGTTATTTGAGTCGCCTCTTCATTCTGACAGGTAAGAGCTTTTATTTATCCATTAGTACTAATTGAAAAAGAACATTCAAATTATGAATTTAAAATATTTACGAATTTTTGAACACAGTTTTCTCCTTTTAATCTCTAACTCGAAAGTTTAATCTTTATATACAAGATTTATTTTGCATACTTACATCTTCTTCACAGGAAGGTTATCAATAAATTAAATTTTAAAGACTGTTTTTCCCCAAGAGGATTTGTCAGTTAGAAAATTCCGAATAGACCCGAGACAAAAGACTGTAATAGAATACCTTTATATTTCAACACTCAAATCTAAATTAACAGAACCATTCCAAATAAAATATATGAATAAATAGACAGAGAAAGAAGTTGAAAAAATATTTTGAAATAAATCGTCCAATACAAATCATCCCTATCCTCTACAGAGCAAAGAACTTACGACATTAGTCGCTGAATAAATAAAACTACTATGCAAAAGGCCCATCTCTTTCGTCTTTACAAACAGGTCTCTAAGCGTTGAAAATCCTTTCCTAACAAGCTACCATGCAGCAAAAGTGTGTAATCCCTTAGAAAATCGGATTTTATAACCAGCATCGTTAGCAAAGAGACACGAGCTAGAAGACAGGCAAGAAGGCGCTTTTCGAGGTCTTCGGTTCAACAATGGAAGCAACTTTGTTATTCTCATGTGGGACTACGCTGAATTTGACGTTGTGCTTAAATAGGCTGTTATGAGCTGTTTTGTCTGACGACCTTTTTCATTTTTTTGTTTTTGTTTGTTTTGTTTTTATAAACTTGTAAGGAATTATAAATATTTAGTAAGTTCCTTGCTGTTTTCATTCTTAGAAGTTGAGGTTTGTTTGTCTTGATGTTAAATTGCTTTGTAATGCACTTTAAGTGTGAACATACCGGTTGATCCAAAATTAGTGTGATCAATTTTAAAAGCATGTAACTATTTATGGTGAATTTCTAACGTTTTACTACTGGTTTTGTTTTAAAAATGAAACATTTAAATTACTAATCTAACTATGTGGTAACCTCTGGTTACCCCTTACATCCGAACCCTCCTGTTTATCTGTAAACCCGGCTAGATGTGTAGGAGGAACTAAATAATCCACAGACATTATTCCAATCTAATTTGATTTATTAATTCCTATTAATGATTATGAAACAGACACAACACAATTCTAATTAAGCTATATAAACAATGGTAGAGTGCAGAGGTGAGATACTCTAATGCGGGGATAATATTACAGAACCTCAACTGAATCTAAGACAGCTTAAATACGCTCATTTACAATTACGTCGCACACTAATAATCAGCTTTTACTTAATCAAGTTTACGATTCCTGAATCCTTAATGCTTCGGATCCTTCACGGGAAACTTCAGGCACTTTCTTTAGCTTGATCAAATGACAATGGCTCCACGCTCTGTAATCTTTAATTCCCCTGCTTTTCAATCTTCACTAACCACTTCTACTTGCACACATAAAATGTATCAACTTCAGCTTGTCAACAACTACGTGTCAACAGATCACTTGCTTCACTTTACTTCACTTAACTTGACCTCATACTTCACTCCGTTTCAACTCGCGAAAACCGAATTTATATAATATTCCTCATTAACATAAATCACGTTTGGCTTCTCGATGAAGGTTGGTTGAAATAATTATTTTGTTTTAAAGAAAAAAGAAGAAATCAGTAGAAATGCGTATAGATCCGTCACAACCATTTTTATTAGTGGGAGTAAATTATAGTACCGAAATTAGATCCTCAAACGTGGAACAAAATTTTAAAGCTTTTGAAGGATAGTTGTTCAAATTCTGTTATAAATAAACTATTTAAAAATCAAAAAAGACGTTTTTCTAATGTATTACTATCTAAACTTCGAAAGGAATAAAATTTGACTTGCAATCATAAGCTCCAGGGAAAAAATGTGAATGAAAAGACCTTAATGAAAAATAAAAAAGAAGTTGAAAAGAATTATCGCTGTAGAAAATCGTCTGCCTCAAAGAACTTTGGCAAAGAAGTTATAGGTATAGCAATTGACAATTTGTCGTCAGATAGAAAAAATTGGCTATAAAAAGGGGAATAAACTAGTATGTCATAAAATATCTTCAAAGACCACAGAAAAACGAAAAAAACCGCTCTTAGCCTCTGTTTTTAATATTACGCAAAGATAGGTACAAAACATGGATAACTTAGGATGATCACTAGCTGTGCACCTTGCTAATAATTTTTAAAGGGATACTTAAAAAAAAAACCCAATTCAATAGATGTAAAGTGCGAACACTTCAAGTACTTCAAAAAGCAATCAAAGAGGAAGTTAGAATAATTCCCTTAAAAATGTTCGAGAAAGATCTTTTGGCTTGGCTAAATGTTTACGTAAAGTGTATTATGCTATAGGAAGTCCCGTTGAAAATTTCATGCAAATAACTTTAGTCAATAATAAGTAATATAAAAAAAAATTTAGTCAATTCCTACTTAGACCAACAAAAAAAATTTATTTAATTTACTTTTTTATTAATTTATACAATAAATATAAATATGTATATACATATTTCTCAGAATCACATTATAAGTGGCAATTCATTTTTATTAATTATCATTAAAATATCGCATTGTCACCTACAGCAATCATGTATATAAAATTTCAGTTCAATTGTTCAGCTTTCAAACGTGAGGAAAAAAATCTTTTAAAGTTTTGACTCAAGTCGCTAAAAATGCGGCCAATGTGGTTGTATCTGTAATTCTTTAAATAGTCAGTTTCAGTCAATAGTTTTAATTAATTGTAATTAAATTATCGTATTGTTACCCAAAACAATAGTGTATAGAAAATTTCAGCTCAAATGAGCGCTTTAAAATGTATGAGAAATAAACCTTTTCAAGTTTTGACACATGTCGCCAAAATGGTCGCTAAGTCGCCAAAAATGATGCCAACGTGGCTGTATTTGTAATTCTTTGAAAAATTAGTTTTAATCAATTAATTTTTATTAATTGTAATTAAATTACTGTATTTTCATCCAAAATAAGTGTGTATATAAAATTTCAGTTCAAACGAGTGCTTTAAAATGCCTTTTGTTAACGATTGACAATTTGAACGAGAGAAATAGAGAGAGAGAGAGTGAGCTAATAGTAGGAATTGAAAAAATTTATGATACTCTAAAAATGGTCACATTATTTTTGAATCAACCGGTATTACGTTATATTGTGCTTGTTTAATGTATGGGCATTTTCTGAGTAATTTTAAGTATACTGAAATTACTTGCCTAAACTCATGACTGTCACATGATAAATGCAATCATGTGTTCTGCATTAAATTCAAAACTGACATTAGATTTGTGCTTGCTGTTCTGCTTGTAAAATTTAGATAAAATTTCAAATGTTCAAGTATTTTAAGATCCTTCAAAAAGTTTTTCAAAATTGAAAAACATTCTAATATTAAACGTGTACTTTTAAATCAAGTGCAGGTTACTTACCTGTGTGCGTTATTATCGTTGACAAATATGAACTTTTTAAAAGATTTTTTTTTATTTCTAATGGGCTGCGTATTGGTGTTTTACCATTGCAGACCTTGTTCATTCCCCGGAAGCTAGTATCTTTTTTTAGTGCTGCACCATATGGGAGGATACCTATCACCGCAGGTAATTTTTGACACCCAGTTTCGTCCCTAGAAGGAGGCACCTGAGCTCTGACGAGGCGAACTTGTACTAGTATTTAATTTTTCCGAGAGCACTCAAGCCAAATCGACAGCCCAATCGGATTTTTTACATGCCCTATAATCATACGACACGGCCGCTGTCGATTTTCTGCATCAGGAAAATCCACTGACTTGGGGCGGGATCGAACTTTTTAAAAGTAAGATTCTGCAAAAAGCAAAACTGCGAAAAGCATGAATTGATTGATTGGAAACACGGGATTGTAGTTATCATCTGACAGCAAAGGCGTAACGTACACCCCCGCAACCCCCACACTGAGGAGGGGGAACAGATTCCAGGGGACACCAAGTACATAAGATCCAGCTTGGGGCCCCAAACCTGGCTTATACCAGGGGGCCACTAATACTATACGCCACTGTCTGACAATGACGTTAAATGAATTTTTGTCGCATTTAATTTTTTTGTTTTCAGTACTTATAACATCTCACGACTTACTGGCTTCTATCAATGATTAGCAACCGCCAAATAGTGACAAGGTTTCAAGCGTCATCGCAAAAATTTCATATCTTGAATGAGATTATATTAGTACCTCCACATCTTATTTCAGATACTTACATTTTCAAGAAAACGTTTTTCTGCTGATTTAAGGGAGTTTTTGATGTGTAACATCTTTTCTCTCGGTTCTTAGATATTTGTTGGAGTGATTTCGTGAAAAGGGACGGAAATGTGTAACAGGAAATCGGAGAAGCACGCGCTATTTTTTTTTTTTTTTTTTTTGCTTAAGTGCCGATTTTAATTTTTCGTCTAGTTTCCATGTGGAGTTACTTAGCAATCACTTAAATATTTGGAAAAAAATTTCATTTTAAACTATTAATTTAATCAACTGAATATGCCCTGCCATCGTGTGGTTTCCAATACAAGTACACACAGGGTGGCCATAATTAAACTGCAAGTGTTCAAGGGGTGCTAGAGAGAAAACCACTGCGAATATTCCAGTGAAATTTGGTATCTACACGTTTCAGAACATGCGCAAGTCAAATATGCAAGGGAAAAAAAGTCGCGATTTTCACCCGATCGATTGCGCTGTTCCGTGTTTCAATACTTATCGACGGCATATATGCAAATTTTAAGCTCATCGAACAGTATAAAAATAAGACCACATTGAGTAATGGTCAATCATGATTCTGAATAAGAAGGATCGTGCATTGTTAGTGAAGATATTCTGCCAGAATGGTAACAATTATGAAATGATTAAGAAGAGGTCCAATGAGTGTGTCAATGGATTGAAAAATATGATTTCTTAATTTGAAGAAACAGGAGAACTGGGCATTATTCCAAGCACAAGAGGGCGGCGCGCGTCACGTAAAACCGGAAAGAGTGCAACAAATTGATGACGCTATTGCTACTACGAGTAGCAGTTCAGGAGCCAGTATGCTTCAAGAAGTGTGGCTCGGACATTATCTCTTCCCTGGTCAACTGTGCATAAAAGTGTTGCGCCACATTCTGCGGCGTTATTTGTAGAAAATTAAAATGCTTCAAGCATGTGATTGCATCTGGTGGTTCGCATATTCAGCACATCATGTGATAATTTCATTGAATAAATAATGGTTTTCCAAAGCGTCTTTATGGATAGTTTAATTTGTGATCTTAATTTATGTTAATTTTTGATTACATGATACTGTAAAAATATCAGTTACTGAAGTGAATTGTATGGAATTTTGACAAAATGTAAGTGATGTTTTATATTGTCTTAGAATGTCTCATTATGCTCTGTCTATCGGTTTTGGAAGCTGTATATGCCACCGGTGAGCGTTGAAGTACGGTACAGCGCCATCTACTGAGTGAAAATGGCGATTTTTTTTTCTTTGCACATTTGATTTGCGCATGTTCTGAAACGTGTATATTCCAAATTTCACTGGAATATTCCCTGTGGCTTTCTCTCCAGCACCCCTTGAACACTTGCAGTTTAATTATGGCCAGCCTATGTGTGTGTGTTTTGTTAAAGAGAAATATAGTGCACGCGTGTAAAAAATCCCGACACGGTTTTCGCCAAACCAGGAAAATGTCGCCAAACGATGCTATATTCCCGGGGTGTGCATTACATCAATCGCGATCGACCGGTGGACCACCAAGACAGTTTGGGGTGACCGCCTAAAAATTTCACCAGTTAGTAATTATATACGAAAAATTTAAGATTGGCTGACAGTACGCAGACTATGCCTTCTACTGACTATAACAACAAAAACTAACTTTAGATAAAAATGTTTTATTTGTTTAATGAATTTTGAATTGTTTCATATAACAAATGTATCATTTCATATAATTGTAATTTGGAGCTATTATTATTAAGTTTGTATCGTGCGTTTTGCTTTAAACGCGGTTTTAAATGTGTTTTATTTTTACTTTAGTTCTGTAGGCAAGTACATATTCCGTACTTATTTAAATTATAATAATAACCTTTTCCTAACCTCACCACATCTACGGCAGTGGGCAGCAGCGTACACAAGAACTTTTAAAGAGAATGGGGTCGAGGGTTGAAGGTCTACCATTCTTGTATCATTCCCCAACACGCAACCAAACATATTTTTTTCTTTTTTTTTTTTTTGTCGATTGTCGGGAACAAAAACCAGCACACAAAAAAAATTACTGAATAAATAATTAACATTAATAAATAAAAAAATTATTAATATCAAATACTTATTACATTTTGCATACTATATACATGGGACTACAATGAATCGGAGAAAAGGAAGGGTTATGAGGGAGAGTCCGGACCTGTGGACCCCTTCCCGGCTTTATGGGCGCCACTCACACTGGGTGAACCGCAACTCCTTGAAAAAATTAGAAGTAGCCCGCACCCTGGAAAAGTCTGCCCTCCCCTGCTATATTCCATTTATAATATATTTTGATTAAGTTTGGATGGAATGGCGCTTCCTTCCACAGTCAATGAGATTTACCCAACCTATATTCTCTTTTGGGATAAACTTAATCAGTATTTGGATTTTTAAAATTTTTTTTATTTACGGTGGATTAAATTTGTTTTTAACTTATTTAAATTGAATGAAAACAAGAATGTAGAATTTAAGAACAGGCAAAAAGCGTTGAGACATTTCCTCGAATTTTAATTTCAGAAATGAAAACTTTTCGTCCAAAGTTCTTTGTTGAAATCTAGTTGTGTATTAAAAAGGCGAATATTAATATTTTTAATCACATAATCCATCAAGAGGTTTTTTTTTAAATAAAACGCATACGAAATTAAAAAATCGATACCGAACAAAAATAAAAGTAGAAACCGAAGAACGAACCAGGATCCGTTTTCTTTTATACGTCTTTAATTTAATTCTATTAATTCATTTTTAATTTGTTTTAAAAGAACACACATTAATCTTAATGGAATTAGGAAAGTATTCACATGGGGTAAAATGTTGCTATTAATAAAAATGTAGAAGTTATTAACAAAAGATGCCAATACTAAAAATTAAAAATGTTTAATACGTAGCAATTTGAGTTTGTTTCTTGGAAAAATTCAACCCTGCTTAATTAATTGCTTCTCTAGGGGAATAGATAATCTGTTTTAATTGGTAATTCTGCTTACCTGACTTTAATGCTTTTAAATTATTTTTATTTTAATTAAATCTTTTATAAAAACCACTACATTCATTACATATGCCTCGATTTAAAATATTTTGCTTTCAATTCTTAAATTTTAAATGGGGAAAATGCATCAATATTTTTTTTTAACTTTCTGCTACAGGTATGTATTTTAAAATTCTTGAGTAGTAGCGTAAACTTAAGGTGGAGGTGGGAATGCACATAGTAAAAAATTCCAGTTTCAGAAATTTAAATCATATCCTTGTTGAATCAAGAAGCGGGGTCTATAAGAATTTTTTTTAGGTACTTACGTATTATCGCAACCGTATTGGCGACATTATATGAAACGAAGCACATGGCTGTTAATTCAGCGCGTACGACACATGGAAAATCGAGGTTGCCAACTTTTCGAATTATTTTGTTCGTTGGCATTGTTGCGATAGTACGTAAATGCATTTTTTAACACGCTTTTAAAAGCTCCACTTGTATATAACGGAATCTTTGAACTCGATTTTCACCCACTTTAAAAGGTCAATTTAAATCAAAATTTTGCACACTTTTCATGGACCGATGACAATAAAATAATTTCATAATTTTGTTCCATTGTCCTGATCAAAATCATAAGGAATAACAATTTCCAGATTTGGCGACTAATTCATTATACCATTTCCAGATTTGGCGATTAATTCCAGATCCCATTTCCAGATTTGGTGACTAAAAGATTAAGTTGTAACCCCAAAGGCGAAAACATGCGTCAGCAATTTCTTATCATAATATAAACAATTGTCTAGTTTTTCTGAAAATGGAAATTTAAAAAAAAAAGACTCGTGCATGTGGAAAAAAATAATTTGTTCTAACTCAGGGCTTAACAAACTTTTTCGGTCGCGGGTCAAAAATAAAAAAAATAAAAATTCAAAATGGCGGGCCAAGATAACTTTTTGTAAAATTTCAAAAACAAATACAAGTATTACATTTTAAATATGATTAATGAAATTGTGAATAATGATGATGTGAATAATAATGATGTGAATAATAATGATTTTAATGAAATTGCGATTTCATTTTTAAAAGTTCCTTTTATTGAGG
The DNA here is from genome assembly GCA_019973975.1 of Trichonephila clavata. Lineage (NCBI taxonomy): Eukaryota > Metazoa > Arthropoda > Arachnida > Araneae > Nephilidae > Trichonephila > Trichonephila clavata. The sequence continues at coordinate 144,304 of BMAO01029558.1, read as the reverse complement.
TTCGAAGTGAGTTGAAATGATAGGATGCCAATGGGTATTCCAGATTCTAAAAAATGACGCATTTAAGATTAATTCATCAATAATAAAACTAAAAATACATGCTTTTATTGTAGATCGGACTAAAAAAGGAAAAATAAATTATTGTTTAAAAAAACTAAAAAAAAAAAAAACCTTTATGATTAATAGAACTAAAAAGTAAAAAAATAATTTATAGTATAAGAATAAAATGATTAACGCGAGAAAATTAATGTCATTGTAGTAAACGCGTGGAGTGCTTTGTACTACATTTTTACACTAACTCAGCATTTCGGAATAGAACTAGTAGAAATTATAACAATTGATATAAAGCACACCCCGCGCTTTTATCCCAATGACATTAATTTTCTCGTTAATCATTTTATACTTATATTAAAAATTATTTTTTTACTTTTTAGTTCGATTAACCATAAAAGCGTGTTTTTTAGTTTTTTTAAACTAGAATTTATTAATAAAATCGATAACTTAGTGCTAGAACATAGATATCAAAAGTAAAACATATTAAAAAAACATACAACATCAAAAATAATTCAGTGAAGGGGAGGGGAAAAGGCTTGTTATTTATATTTTTAATGCGTTTATTTTTTACTTTCTCTCATTAAGTTAAATACATATAAGAATCAATTTTCGTTTCTCTCTCATTTTGATCCTCATCAAAAATAAAAGACAAAGCTCCACGTAAAATTACCAAGTATATTTTTACCAAGCGTAATAATAAATTATTTTGCAATTTTTTTTTATCTCATTCTACCTATTTTTTAAAAGATGAGCATGCTAATAATTTCCAATGATAAAAAAATATATAAATTCATATTTTAAAACTTAATGCTTAGATATCGCCATAACTAATTCATTATTTACATATAGCGTTCGCGAACGAAATTATGAGTTGTTCGCAAAATATTCTTCTTAAAATTAAAAATTCAATAAAATACATGTTACACATTCCGAAAAACTAAAAACCGGTTACTGATGATTTTTTTTATAAATTTTAAAAAATATTTAGTAATTAAATACGAAACGAAAAATATTAATCTAATATTCTGTTTTAAAGATATTATTCACCTTCGCTCAAAAAACACCCCAGTATCTTTTGCTACGATATTAAATTCGTCCATAAGCGTAAGTCTGGTATTTTTCTAAAAAAAAATCATAATAAACCTCGTTTTCATTTCATTTATTATTTAAATAACATGATTAACAAAAATGTAAAGAAATTTGAAATACGTGATATTTTAATTAACTTTCATCTCTCATTTTTTTTATATATTTATCCCAAAACTAATCAAATCTCTTGAATTATTAAGTATTTTATAAACATGTTTTCTAATTTCTGGAAAGCGGAAAGTAGCGGGTAAAACAGTTTCCTTACGCCGGTCTATTTTTCTGTTCCCATAACAATGCAGGAAAAACAGAATTATCCGCGCTGTGTGGAATTTAATTAACTTCACTATCTGTTCTAATAAGAACAGCTTATTTATTAACGTGTATTATTTTTTTTTAAAAAATTATTTTCTTGGTTTGTGTTAATGTATTCTTAACGTGGGTAATCTGTTGATATCTTAACGAAAAACAACTTGTTTAAAATTAAGCGCAGCCGGATAAATTTATTAAAAATATGTATCTGAGTGTTTTGATTGCATGGAAATATGTAAATTTTTATTGCCAATTATAAAGAGTTAAATTTAATGCAGAGTTTATTATTTAAAAATTTTGTGTTGTTATTGATGATCCACATATTTCTGTTTTTGTTTTCCCCCAAAGGGCATTTGTTAAATTTAAAGCGAAAGTTAATTTCACTTTTTTCCCCTGCACATCAGACTTTGACTTTCTTTAAAAATTCAACAACAATAATTAATTTGCATTAAAAAATTATTATTATTCCGAAGGGTTTTTTTTTTTTTTTGCAAAGATTTCCATTAAAACTATTAAATTACTCTTATACTATTAAATATAATGGCAAACCTAAAGATAATTATAATTCGCCGTCTAACGATTTCTGCAAACTAAATTAGACTGCATGTAATTATTAGACTTGTGAAATTATATATATACGCGCTGCCGATAATATTTATATTAAATTACGCAGGCGAGTAATCTTTCAATATTAGATTTGTTATATAAAAATAATTTAATGGATTTTAAATTACACTCCCCTGTTCAATATTAAATTTTATTTCGAAAAGGTTCTGGATATTAAATTAAGTTGTCAATTAATGTATGCGTACTAAATTAATTGCAATTTTGGCAATTTCTGGATACGAAATTACACTATGTAATGATTATTACTACGTGTTAAAATACATTTTTCAGTAATAATCAGATATTAAATTACATTATTGATAACAATCCAGTTTTTTAAAAATAAAACCTTCTACACTCATTGTTGCCACTCACCCGGTGTAGTGGTTAGTGACGCTGACTGCTGTGCCGTTGGGCCTGTGTTCGAATCCCGGAGAAGGCGTGGATGTTTGTAAATATATAGTGCATTTGCGGCATGGGGTACTCTAAATAACCGTCAAGCCACAAGTCTTCTCGGGAGGATGGGGGAAGGAGAAGAGAGATTGGAGACCCTTACCACCCAGCGTGTTCTTCCTCAAAATTGGGATGGAACCGAGCAAAACCGTACTGTCACCTGTGTGGTGCTCAAAGCAACAACTAACGATGGGCTATTCCCGAGGTCTATGCTCTCTAACTTGGGGTTTTGCGACCAGCCGAATTGGCCCTTTGAGTTAGAATAACTCCACTCCGCTAATTAACATCACTACAATTAGCATTATTATTGTCACTTAGATAGAGAATAGTTGTTGCTTTGTGGACAATATAGCCACACTTGTGAGTTCCGGAATTATAGTCACGTAGTTGATAGAAGGTAACGAAGGATTTCTCTTTGGCGAGTTTCACAAGCCGCATCTCATTTCAGATAAATACCTGTCATTTCTTATCATTTAATTTGTATTCACTGCATATCGCGTACTCAATTCTAACGACTAATTTAGTTAAAATTATTTAAAAAATTCCTGATAGTAACCATTTCATGTCCGATTTAATGACTTCTACAACTATACTGCGTCCGGATCCCCCGAGAACCCCAGCGATCAGCTTGATCTCCACCTCAACCAATATAAGGAGAAGGTATCGCGACAGCACACCAAACTCTTTTTTTTTTTACATGATTTTGAAATAACATGACACATAAAAGTAGCGATTTTTTGCACGATTTTTTTTGTACAAACTTTCTCCAAAAATTGGGAATTTCTGCCCTTTTGATGAGGATGAATTAATTGAATTCGACACTTTAAAAATAAAAAAATCTATAATGACGAAGTCGAAGGTGAAGTTCAGTTATAATTCAGCTGATATAATTCAAGAGGGCTTGAAATTGCTACACACACAAGTACAGAACAACACTTTCTTACTCATGATAGAGCATGCATTAAAATTTCAATGTAATCTTAAGTTGGTGCTAGTTTGATATCACGGGCACACACCAAGTTCTTGTTTATCTTCGCCAAGATGGGCGATAACATTACAATATGGTTACCTTGATATTATTATCGTCTGGCGATGTGGTTGCCATAGAGATAACGTATATTAGAAATAATTAACTTTTTAATTTATATTCCTTATTAATTTAATATATGTTATGTAATTATAATAAAATATAAAAATACAATTATTATTATATGACATAATCATATAATATTCGTTATTTATAAAAAAAAGTTTATAAATATTATTACATAATATTTTATTTATTTATAATTATTGTGTTTTATGAGTATTCTTTTATATGTAATTTTTATTATATTATAATACGATGATTATTCTTTTCTATAATTACTATTAAATTATATTATAATTATTAACATTATAAATAATTAACATTAATAAATAAAAAAAATTTCTCATTTCAAATACTTAATTACATTTTACGTACTATGTACATAAGACTATGATGAATCGGGATAATAAGGAAAGGTTATGAGAGAAGGACCGGACCCGTGGACCCCTCCCCCGCCCTTATGTGCGCCAATGACACTGGGTGGACCTCAACTCCTTGAAAATATTAGAAGTAGCCCGCACCCTGAAAAAATCTGCCCACCCCTGTTTTACACGATTTTCTGAGGAATGTATCTACCGTGTAAAAAGAGAATCGGGTGCGTTACAAAAGCCACTCAGAACAGTTTTTAGAAGCCACATATTGCTCTACAAATAATCTTTTTTCGTTACACAAAAAAGAGGTGTTTTCTGTTCTTTATAACATTTTTTTCAAATGAATGTAAAAAGGTTGCCCAAAAAGTTATATAACTCTGTGGATTACTCATAGGAAAATACTGAAAAATTAACTTCAATTATTTCTCACGCTGTGAATTTGAGATGCTATCTAAAAAAGATTAATTATTCCAATTAATAAAAAAAAGACCTGGAATTCCATACTTCTGAGGGGTTTCTAGTCTCACCAAATTATTTCGACAGGATTTATTTCTCCTTATTTTTATCTTAAAACGAATCTTATTCTTCATACCTTCACAACAGAAAAGAAGTGTTTTAGATGTCTAACACTTACCCTACAGTATATTTATTACGGTTATTTTCTATAATCTAATTCAAAACTTCTTCGGTGGCCGATTATAAGAAAGAAGAGTGGACAATAGGAAAAGTGCCGCTTCTTAATCATTTTCTAGGCAGCCAATCACGAAACTGCTTTCGAGAAGTGAAAAGATAAAAAGGAATGCTCAATTAAAAGTCCATTTGTTTCTCTAACTGTAATTTATCAATTGTGACCAGCGATCGTTTACTTCATGAAGTCCGTAACCCTTTAACTGGCTCTAAAGAAGAATAATTCAGTGCTATGCGAAAACGAATATGTGGTTATATAAGAAATGGATTCTTGTTTTTATGTGTTAAATTATCCTGACACTTCTTATTCGTAAGAGTATATTCATAAATCAGAATTGTTTTTGAAAAGATTACCCATCAGTTTGAAAAGAAAATAAGTTTAATTACTGTGTAAAATTTAAAGATTCCAATTATTTTTTAAAGAATTTTTTTATTTGAATGATTTACTATCGAAACTTGCTTCCTTGGCGTGAAGTTTTTCTCAGACCTGTATCACGTGATAGATGCTTAAGTAGGTAAATATTTTCTCTATGCAAGAAAAGGAGCCAAGCGATTTATTTTTACTTGCGAAAACAGAATTTTTTTTCGCTTGAAGCAATCGATCCAAAATGAAAGGAGCTTCAAATATTCGAATTCGATTTTTTAACGAATTGATTGCAAAATTATGAATTCTAAATTTTAAAAAAAAAGATGCTTTTATTTGTTAATTTAATCAACGGTATTAAAATTTAAATATATATTTTGTAAACTAGTTGTACTTAATTAATGGGCTAAATCCATGATGGTCACATGATAAATTTAATCACGTGTTCTTTTTTGAATCCAAAGCTGACAGTAGATTTTACAAGTTGTTTTTACCTGTAAAACTTAGATAAAATTCCAAATTTGACAATAGGATAGATTCATGAGACGTTATAGTCACACAATAAATACAAGCAGATGTTTTCAGCCTATCCATTCAAACGCTTCACTGTTGCCAACTCTTGCTTCTTCCAGAAACTTTCTTTTAAAAAGAAGGTGCGAATTTGAAATCGGAGTGCTACGCACCAAATTGTTGCTTATGTTCGCCACGATGGGCAGTAACATTACAATATGGTTATCTTGATTTTTTTATCTGTGTTAATGTGGTTGCCATGGAAATGACGCGTTAACTTGTTTTTTACCGCGATAATCCTATTAATGTCAGACGATTTTCATTCAATTTCCTTAAAAGTTTTACCATTTTCATTGCACTTATTCTTCAAGCAACTGACTCAGTCTTCTGTTGTGTTTTGTGCTATTTTCGATTATGGATATTTTAAATATCATTGGTGAGTACCAGGATATTTTTTTTAAAGAATATGAGGTCTGTGCTTTTAATTATTGCAGCAATATACGCATTTCCACTTAATTTAACTTTAAAATAATGTATTTTTAAACGTTACTTGTTCGATGAAATTCATTAAAAGAGCTCGTAGTTCTTGGAATATTGCAAGTTATCAGCTATTATTGATTTATATTCATTATTGATTTATTTTAATATAGATTTAATTATTTAATGTATAATATAATTATATAATACAATTATTGTTATGTATAATAATTATTATTAAATTATTATATATAATTATTATTAAATTATATTATATATAATTATTATTAAATTATATTATATTATTATATAATTATATATAATTATATTATATATAATTATTATTATATTATATTAATATTAGTTATTGATTGCTTTAGGTTATTTTCACTCTATCCTATATTCTGTATTTGAAATATTCTTCAATATATTTCAAAACAGTTCCTTAAAATTATTTTTCTGATGATTTGTTACAGCTAGGCCACCATCTTGGAATCCATATCACTCGACAACAAGTGCTGCTTGGCGCGATTAAGGAATCGCGCCAAACTGCTCTTGGCGATTAGCTCTCCGATATCAAATTAGTTCCAAAAAGAACGTATTTTTCAACAATAATAAGCCCATATATTTGCAAAATACATTTGATTTAAAAGTACATGTCTAATATAAAAATGTTATATTTTTGATTATTTTTATTATTTAATATTTTTAAACAATTATAAATTTGAAATTTTATCAAAATTTTACAAATGAAAAAAGAAAGTACAAATTTAAGTCTGTTTTGATTTCAATGGGGAACAATTCGTAATTGTCTTTATCACGTGGCCGTCATGAATTGAGCCCACTGGGTAAAGAAAGATAAAGAAGTTCAAGCATTTTAAATTCTTCAAAAAGTTTTTCAAAATTTAAAAAAAAAAATCTTATTTTATACGTGTACTTTGAAATCAAATCAATTTTGTTTACCTAATTGCATTATCATAGTTTACAAATATGTTCTTTTTAAAAGAAAGTTTCTGTAAAAATCAAGAGTTGGCAACAGCAAAGTGCATGAACTGATTGGCTGGAAACACGTGATTGCAGTTATGTGACTATGACGTCACATGAATTTAAGAATTGATTGGATGAAAGCACGCCTTTGCAATTATCATGAGACTCTGATGTAACAGGAATTTATAAACTGATTGAGTGAGAACACCTAATTGCAGTTATCATTTGACTACGACGTCACATGCATTTATAAAGTGATTGGGTGAGAACACGTAATTGTAATTATCAGGTGATCATGACGTCACATGAATTTAGCCTATTGAAATGATGCTTTTTACTTTTATTAGACAAACATCAAAAGAACAGAACACTTCAATAGCATAAATAACATCAAATACTGAAAAAAATTAATGAAATTTGCTATATTTACAATGAAATTCACCAGTACCTTTTTAGAAACAAAATTTAATTATTACTCGTAAAAATCAAAATCATACATCGTAATAGAAATTAAAAAGGAATAAATCTGCATTCCATTTATACATCCAAATCGTAAAATAATATGAATGCATAAAAAACCAAAATTATTGTGCAATTGTTATGCTGTTTATTTACACTTGACGCGTTATCTGGGAACATAAAAAGGCTCATCACTTGAATCTTTGTTTGCAAAAATTAAAAGCATAAACGAACTACTCCTCTTTGAAAATTTAAACAGCCCTTTAAAAGTCTTTGAGTCCTCTTAAAAAGAACAAGATAAATTTTAGCTGGAGGGAGTGCTCATTTTGAATAATTTTGAGGACGGAATATTTTATTACTCTCTAGGAACAAGAGCACTTAAAACTTTATGACTTCGGGCCAGGGAACAGAGTTGTAAAAGGAAGAAAATGTTCTCTTTTCCTTTTTAAAGACTCGAGTGGAAAATCATTTCCCTTCTGCTTAAGCATTGATTCAGGATTTGCCGATACAATGCGAGTGCAATGTATGGATTTTTGAGGCGGAAACGAAGTTGAACACAGCTTGCATATGTGTGCAAGGAAAACTGAAAATGTAAAACAATGTAATAATGGGAAAAGTTTGAAAATTTGGACTTGTAACCTTGTTTTGTAAATGCATCTGTAAACGCCGATGTTCGAATTTTTAGAATAACATTCCTCTGCGGAACGTGTCCACGAATAACCCGTTATTTTAAGGTATCCAACTACCCTAAAAATGTGAATTTTGCCAAAAATTGACAAATTTTTTTTATGATTTTATTTTATGGGCCATCTTATTAGCTTTATAAAAATACCAAGTTCATCATTTTCCGTTTACTAGAACAAAAATCATAAGTGTTTTAGTAAAAGCAGATGCCGTTACTTTAAGCAAGATGTCATACTTTAAAACGCATTTTACTCGAAATGTGATTTTTTGAAAATAATCAAACGGAGTCAGTGCCTGCTAAAATATTTTGAACATAATTAACTGTGAAATTTTTTCTGTATGTTCTGTATAATAGTAGAATTGTTTTAACCTTCAGATTTATCAATCACTGTTTTATTACAAAATTTACAGTCGCTTATGTGAATATAATCACTGTCTTTTTAAGCATTTTCGTACAGTAACCGAGATAAAGTGCTCTAGTTTTTGTAAAAAAGAAAATATCTCTTATCCTGAAGGTCATTTCAAAAATGAATAACATAGCAACATATTAGATTGAAAAAATTGAAAATTTGTTCATAAATCTTCGGTACCGAATGGACCACGTTTATGCTATTTTTTGTCAATTTTTACCTATTTTTCCCCATTTTAGTCATAATAATTTCTTTTTCTCTTCTTAATTTTAGCACATTTTTCTTAAAATACACTAAACAAATCTAAAAATAACAAAAAAAATCCCCATATCTACTTTTTTTTAAAAATCAGTTGTCGCAACCACCTTAAGATAATAATATTATTCATATGTATCTCATCATCAACATTGGCATGTCAGCCCTTTGTGGGTCTGAGCCTTCCTCAGAAGTTTTCCCCGTTCTAGCCTTCTCCCAGCAATTGATGTGGCAGCGGTAGCCAAGTGGTCATGGTATCGGACCATGGCTGGCGTGTCATGAGTTCGCGCCCAGTCGTACTGAAGACCCGCCATGTAGGGGAACGTTGAACGTTTAATCTGCCGAGAGCTCAAACGTCCTCCCGTTGGTGTGGTGTGATAATTAGGAGAGGGGGTGTGCCAGCTCAGGTGTCGTCCTCGTCATTTGACAATGGTTCAAAATTACAAGGTCCGTCACCAAAAAGCCCTCTTGTAGCTGAACAGTGCGACGTTAACATTCAATCAATCAGTCAACCCAGCAATTGATCTCCAGTTCTTCACTTTTAGAATGGCGAAGTCCTGATCCACACAGTCTTTCCATCTCGATCTAGGCCTTGGTCCTTCCTTCCCTTTGGTCTTTTATTAGAGGGAGTTGAACTAAAAATCCTTAATGCTGTTCGTTCTGGGCTCATTCTTACTATATATGACCTGCCCATCTCATTCTTAATTTTATGGATTTGTGAGGAAGCGCTCTCTCTTCCCTCATTGTGGGAAGGTCGGAAGTAAGACTAGCCATATTTCAAAATAATATCAATTTACTGTCAATATCAACCACAACACAAGTTCGATCCACCAAATTTAAGAGATGCACCCAATTAATAAATATGAAGACAATTAACGAGATACGCGAGATATGAGAAGACTTTAAATACTTAATATATTTACTTAACTCAAAAGCTCTGACTTCTTAGCTATCAAATCCAGATTCCATCTCAAGGGACAAATCGTCACCTTAAGTAATACAATTATCAATTACTAAATATCCGCGCTTCACATTCAATTTGATTAATCACTGCTCCGCTAGCAGTCTATCCTATCTCCCCCTTCTAACCTGAAAGCCTAGACTTTATATAGAAGTCCAAATTTACATGCTCTCGTTCTCTTCTTCGGGAGGATAAGTTTGTGAGATTGTGAGTCACGGATATTTATCAGTTATGGGTACCGTTTGTACGAGTATTTGGCAACTTTTGTTAAAGGGTTGCTAGTGGGCCTTGGGAGAAAGTTTTATTCCAATTGGCATATAGTGGCAAGACTGTATTATTATGTAATGTCCGTCGTTCTGCCTAGGCCTACTGCCATAAACTACACATACACCACTGGTCTGTTCCTAGATATGTGAATGTGAGTCACACGCACATATATTTGTTATGGATTATCGTTTGTACAAGTATTTGACAATGTATGCTATATATTGTCTTCTAAAAAGGGTGGCAAGGGTGGCCTACTTTACATAGGAGCCCAGGGCTTCAAGAAATCTTAAGAGGTCCCTGGTTGAACTGCAGTTTTCCATTCCCATTTATTTTCGATAGTGCCATTATTCCAATCACTGATTATTTTCACCACACAGTTGCTCACAAATTGTACCATTTCCAAAATACTGCCAGTCTTGGCGCGAAAGCCAATGATCATGCACTTTTGCAAGCCATATTAATTGAGCGTTTACCCATCATGGCAACAAATAATATTATCCGTGATAGCATACATTTCCAACTTTTATATCAACTAAGTATGACTTTGTACCTAGGATCACCTGTCGCGCTACTAATGCCTGAGGTACGGGATAGTCACAGTTATGTGACGTAATTTTTATCTACCTGTAAATGGTATACAAGACTGGAAAGAACATCTGCAGGTCCTGGTAATACCTATAAAACTATAGAAGTATATAAAACAATAGATAACTACACTGCTGACCACCGTAAATGCATCACCCTGAAGGAAGCGCACAAATAGCATGAAATTTACAACATGCATTAGCGGAGGTAAGGTATGCAAATGATTAGAATTTCAGTGCAGACGCACATCACGCACGCCTGTGGCGCCACCTCAAAGCGCTATTTAAGGCTTGGAGATTTCGACGATTTCAAGTTCGGCAATTGTGTTTTTCTTGTGGTTTTTTCAAAAAACGATCAGTTATGTCTCGCAGAAAACAGCGATCAGCTTTTGATCAAGTATCCGAGTTCGACAGAGGAAGGATAGTGGCCTACCGAGATTGTGGATTATCTTTCAGGAAAATCGATAGTCGTGTTGGACGAAACCAAACAACTGTAATGCGGATATGTGACCGTTGGATGCAAGAGGGTACGACGGACTGACGTGGGCGATCGCATCACCCTCAGTGCACCACTTCATGTGAGGACGGGCAAATTGTGCGCATGGCAGTGATGGATCGCTCAGTCATATCACGAACCATAGCACAGCACATTGAGTCTGTAACGCATCATTCAGTGTCTGCGCGTACCATTCGACGCCGTTTACAGCAGAGTGGTCTGTCCGCAAGACGTCGATTGCTTGGTCTACCCTTGACGCAGAACCACAGACGTCTCCGCCGCCATTGGTGCGATGAAAGAAGGATGTGGGCGGCAGAATGGAATGAAGTTGTCTTTACTGACGAGTCTCGCATCTGTCTGCAACACCACGAAGGTCAGATTCGAGTCTGGAGACACCGTGGAGAGAGGATGCTGAACAGCTGCGTTATGCTTCGCCACACTGGTCCTGCACCCGGTATTATGGTATGGGGCGTTATAGGATATCACTCTCGCACTCCTCTAGTACGCATTGCCGGTACTATAAATAGCCAGTGCTACATCTCAGAGGTGTTGGTGCCAGTTGTCCTTCCTTACCTTCAGGGCTTGGCCACAGCCATATTTCAACAGAATAATGCGCAACCACACGTGGCACGCATTGTCCAAAGGTTCTTCGTCAATCACCAGATTAAATTACTTCCCTTGCCGGCTCGCTCTTCGGATCTTTCACCGCTAGAAAACATGTGGTCCATGGTTGCTCAACGATTGACCCAGATTACACCCCCAGCTGCCACACCAGATCAACTTTGGCAACGTGTGAAAGCTACTTGGTCTGCTGTACCCCAAGAACACATCTAAAGTGTCTTTGAATCAATGCCGAGGCGTGTGGCAGCGGTGATCTTCAACAATGGTGGCTACTCTGGCTACTGATTCTGGCAGGAACCACACTTCACAGAAGTCTATAAATTTAATCATATGATACTTGGTCAACATGTTATCTACAAAATAAATTTTGTTGTGCTATCTCTTGTCTTTCTTGGTGATGCATTTAGGTGGCCAGCCGTGTAATTTGAGTAATTCTGAACTTTAAGAAACTCCACCGTATGTTAGTGGTTAAAACTGCGTTAGCTGTGGGGTTGGCAATGTAAATTCCGAATAACAAACTTAAAAAATGGTCTGATTTCATCTACCGGTTGCCAGTGATGATAAAAACAAAATAAAACTGAGTTTTTAAACATCACATGATAGAAAAGTTACAGATGTTGTAACGTGTTTGTTTTTCCGCCACACAGCTGTGAATCGGCTTCTTTGTGGACCACACGTGCAATGACATCTGCAACCTTAAAAATACTGTGCGCGATCTTGTCTTGGACATCGCCCTGGCTACCTTTGACACCACGAGGGACCCCTAATCTACCCACGAACCGGATGTAATTCGAAGCTAAAGATGCCGACCCCCGACATCCCCGTGACCCAAGAGAGGGCAGAGAGAGAGAACGGGAGATGATCTGAAAACTTCGCCTAGCACGGACTAAAACTACTCCCTCAAAAACAATATTTTTTTGAATAATAAAATCCACAATTTAAATAACTTCGATGTATAATCTGTAAATAATAGCTGTGACGTAATAAACTAAATACTTAAATTAATCAATACCACGCTACTTTTTTTTTATCTCAACCGTTACAATGTTGATTGTCAGAGCTCAAGATTAAGATTAAGAGGTGGTTCGAGATTAAGAGGTTTATCAACACTACCTCTCATATACTATCTTTCAGCACGGACGTCCTACGTCCCGTGTGAATGACGCTTAAAGTGTATTATTTTCGAAAGAATTTAAATGTTAATATAAATATATAAACGGAACATAAAATTTTGGGTAAGGTTTGACTGTAGAGTTCAGTGTTACCCCATGACACACACATAAAAAAAGTTTAAAGCATTTAAACTTTTACTCTTTAATTATAGTTTTAAAAAAACTAAAGAACACGCTTTTATACTGATTCGAACTAAAAAAAGTAAAAAAATTATTCTTAATATAAGAATAAAATAATGAACGAAAAAATGAATGTCATTGGGGTGAAAGCATAGGGTGCTTTGTACTACATTTTTACACTAACTCAGCATTTCCGAATAGAAGTTAGAAACTATAACAATTGATATATTTATAGAACACCCCACGTTTTTACCCCCAATGACATTAATTTTCTCGTTCATCATTTTATTCTTATATTAAGAATTATTTTTTCACTTTTTTAGTTCGAATCAGTATAAAAGCGTATTCCTTATATTTTTTTAACTATAATTTTTATTTTCATTTTCAGGAAAATGCTTATATTATGGTTAGAAATTGCTAACACACACCCACCCTCCACTTCCTCACATAAAGAAAACTTTTTTGGTTTGTCTTATTTGTATTAACCACAAGTGTATTTTATACTTGCATATAATTAGTTTTAAATTAAAAACACTCGCTTTTAGGGTTACACCTTATAGCTGCCAAACCTGGAAATGGTATATGGAATCAGTCGCCAAACTTGTAAATTGTATATGCAATAAGTAGCCAAATCTGGAAGTGGTATATGGAATTGTCTCCAAATCTAATTATAGTTATTCCCGACGATCCTGGTTAGGACAATGGAACAAAATTATGAAATTATTGTATTGTCATCAGTCCTTAACAAGTGTGCAAAATTTCGAATTAGTCCGATCTTTTAAAGTGGGAAAAATGGAGTTCTAAGATTCCGTTACATGCAAGTGAAACTTAAAAAAGCGGGTTAATAAAAAGCGTTAATTCATAATCAAATTATTTAGACCCTATTGGGAATATGGATAGGTCCCAACTCTGCTGTCTTGATGATTTCTTAAACAAAGTACTAAATTTTATTATTCTCAATATGTTTTATTTTATTTTTCGTTCAATTAAGAATCATATTAAAGCGACAATTCTTTTCACTTCGATTTGTGTTAAGATGACGAGAGACGCTTGAATTTTTACTCTCCAAATCAGCGCTAATAATAATAAATTTAATAAGACTTCATAACGTTTTTTTCCCTTTTGGATAACTAAGGATGCTCAGTTATTTAAAAAATATTGAAAAAGTACAGAACGGAAGAACTTCATTACGATGTAGGAAATAATATTAGCTTGCGGAGCTCAAAATTAGTATTCTGTAGGAACAAATGCGTCACACTCTAGTGAAGAAGCTAATAAAAACAAGCAATTATGGAAAAATTATTATAAATGTTATAAGAAACTTTTTATTATTTTATGGCATAAATTATATCATAATAAATCTAACTCTAATTATTCTAATTGCTATTTTAAAATAGAAATGTATCGTATAAAGAGCAAACATTGTCAATAATTAATATTACGTAAGTTTAATAGAACGATTGTAGAGTAAAATTTGTGTTACATCTATTTAAATTCAGCGAAACATCACAATTATGAAAATCCGGCGTCCAAAAGGACTTAAAAATTTAAGCTTATTGCCAGAGACATTTATTATCCCGCATTAATTAAGGAAAATTTTGTATTCATAACAACCTTTCCACACGTGAGTTTCTGTTTTGACATGCATTCAACACTCATCTCATTTTAAGAGTTTCCGTGTTCTATTTGTATCAAGATGTTCGAATTTAAACTAAGTATTGTCAGTTTGTTATTAAACCTTTGCTGCATTCTCATTTGTTAACTGTCAGCAATTTTAAATCAAGATTATTATTGGAACATTGCTCCTTTTCAAATCTGAGTGTTTAAATAATATATTATTTTACGTTAATTGTAACTCAATTGATTTTACTGCACAATGATTTATTTATACATGATTAGCAAACTAGGCATACACAGATTCAAATTAAAAACTATTGGAAATTTTAAGTAAATCAAATGATTTCACATCAAGCGTTATCAATGTGTGTGTTTTTCTCTTTTTCAGCTTTCTTTCGGAAGGGGGGAGGGGTATTTAAATTATTGATAGTCTTGATCCCTCCAAGACGTCGTATGATAATTAATTCTTTTAGTTTATCCGCCAAATGGAAAATACTATTTTAACTACAACTTTATCTCCTCAAAAAGATTCATGTTAATCATTTCACGGCGAGATGATACAAAATTGCATCAGCCATCGAATCTGACCAGTGAGCTTATTAAACACAGGAAATCATATGATTATCGAAGATACGAGAAGCTTCTGGTAGGAAAAATTTAAAAGCTGATATCTCTAGAATGAGAAAATAACGTTTTTGTTCATTGTCATTTCTCCGTTTGTGTTGCTGCTTTTTGCTGCGTTTATGTTCCTCAATAAAATGTGGAACTAAAATAAAAATTTCTTCAGTTACTCGACTGCAACTAGATAAAGAAGTTCCCGCACCATCCTTGTTTCTAAGTGAAAACATTACGTACGTGTAAGGTGATACTAAATTTTGTTTTACCAAAATAAGAGAAATGATAGTACTTATCGAGATGAGCCCTAATTCCAAGGAACATAGGGACACATTCCACTCTGAGAAGTCGAAAAGAGGGAAATTAGAATTAAAATCTGTACTCGCAACAATGAATGAACGATACCAAAGTTGCACGATCGGATTTATTGTTCAGACTCGCCTCTGTTGTCATTTTGCACATGTCTGTGAAACATATATCTCAAGTAAGACTGTCAAGCATTTACCTCAAGTAAATTCCTGTGAGATCAGCAGTATTTGCTCCTAGAAAGCCAATGAGAGCAAATATTGTCCATTAAAAATGGCACATGTTCAACGCCTAATTAATTACCAGCAGGCCTTACATCTTGGTAGACTTTTTAAACAGTGAAACATATCACATCTTCTCGGAAAAAGTTCTTCCCGGTTTTTTACAGATTCCTCCACTCCCCATCCAGAGCAGCGGCGTAACGAAGAACATCCCCCCCCCGCAAAGTCAAGTTTTGAGGCCCCCAATTTTACAAAGGGCAGGTACTTGGCGGCAATCAGGCTTTGGGCCCCTAGAACCCTGCCCCCCCTTCCAATACGGGGGTGTACGTTACGCCGTATCGGAAGGGGGGGGACGTGTGATTTGTGCATGAGGGATCCTCAGCACACTTTTCCATCACGATCGGGTCCTTGAACGCCGCATATCCGCGCGAAGAATCAAACGAAGAGGACATGTGACTTGGTTTCCTCTCTCACCGGACTTAAACCTGTTAAGCCTTTTCTTCTGGGACATGAAATCTCGTACGAGACTCATGTGGGCTCAGCAGATCTCGTAGCAGGAATTATTGTGTTACCACAGACAAAATTAACACATCAGGAACTTTCGATAAGGTTTGCCTGTCATTCTTTCACCGGTCTCAACTGTGCAACAACAAGCGTGACCAGCACTTTGAGCACTATCAATCAGATCATGCAACTTTTGACATCATTCCACTTCCCGCCCCCCCCCTCAGTGTTGTTAAGTACAAATTTAGATTCTAATTTCCCTCTTTTCTGCTTTTAACTGTGGAATGCGACCCTATGTTCCATGGTGATTACTGCTCGTATGGATGACTGTTACAACCCCTAGTATTCTATAAAAGTAAATTTCTATTTAAAAAATTTGAAGGTGTTGCCATTTTTCTTAAAAGTATTCACTTTCAAAACGGATATCCATCAATTTTATAATGAAGAAAAACTCTTTCTTTTTTTTCTCATCATTTTAATATCCATATTCTCTTTTCCTGATACCCTAATGCAAATGACACAAGTATTTTAAGATAAAAGTAAAATAAAACACACACACACAAGGTTATCTCAACCCTAATTACTCCAATTCTAATTTCTTTTTTCCTCTCTCTCTCACTCAACCTAGCAATCAATACCCAAAGAAACTTTTACAGGGGTTGATTCCAGCAGACCATCTACTTTTCCAATTGATTCTCTCCTACATAACCCTAATCCAATTTGAGAAAAAGAACTCCTATTCATTACGTACTTTTCAGCGCTAAATTGCATGCAACCGATTGAATTCTGGGAGGTTTCTTTGTGTATGTACACCTACCCATCTTCTCTTCTCTCTTTTACTTGAAACAAAGTAGACTCTTGTTTCAAATTCGACGTAATAGGTTCACGAATGATTAATCTTTGCGATGAACCATCGAGGTTTGTTCCATTTTTTTTATCAACTGTGGAACACATCTCTGAAAGAAGCATTTAAATGCTTACACCACAGGTAGATACGTGACGGCGATTGATAAAATTTCTGCTTCTTATTCTAGCCCGGAATAAATGACAAAGAAAGGAGTGCTTTGTGGAGTAAGATTAATGCGTTCTTGTAGCAGATTGAAAGACACTTTGTGGCGGGAAAAACTGTGGTTTGTCTGGAGGAAACTTATCTCCTGTTTGAATTCATCTTCTTTGTAATTTGCGAGATGAAGCTCGTGAAGAAGTTTATTTGTTGCGAGTAATTTGAAAAATGGGCATAGTTTGTACAGGTTGTTCCCGGAACATGTCTTGTATATCGCACGAATTGTGCCTTCAGGTTTTAGCAATGTTCCTAATTATTTTTCTGAGTAAGAAAGTAATGTGAATGATGAAGTATTGAATAAGTAAGTAGGAGTACCAAGTTTTAAATCATCTTTTGATTATATTAGTTACTTAATAGTTAGAGGGAAATTTTATTTGTTGGAAAGAAATTTGAAAGAATGTGTATAGTTATTTCGATTGTGTACGTGAAATGTCTTATCACATATTTTATATATACAGTCGACTCTCGATAATTCAAACCTTCGATAATACGAACCTGTCGATAATTCGAACTATCTGCTCAATCCCTAGAAAAACTCTTGGTACTTCGAACTAAAACAATACTTTTTGGTGCACTCAATATTTCGAAGTAAAATCTGTGACTGGCCAGACTACAACACGCGATAATTCGAAGTTATTTTATAAAACTCTCGACAACTTGAACACTTACCTATAGCAAACAGGCTGGAGCTTTCATGTTTTGTGTTGTATTGTCTCTGTGTGTCTCCCCAGAAACTTAGCCCCTTTGATGACCATCTGTCTGCTACCTCTTTGTGTTTTCCGGTTCCTCAGACGAAAAGACATTTTTATTGCTTTCCTTCTTCAAATGGACAATAAATCGGCAGCACCTGTAATAAGCCGTCTATATCTTTCGTTTATCACGTGGCCTTGCTACACTGTGCTCGGAAAGGATGGTCCGCTATTGTGAAGACGAGAAGCGTAGGATTGTGTATGCATGTATTCTTTTAATACAGGACTTTTAACTTCTGTATAATATGTACTTTTAAAAATACTTTGAAATAATTTTATACGTATGTACTATTGTTGTTTTATTACATAGTTTCAAATTTAAATGTGTTAGAAAATAATTTCTCTTCGTGTATTTTGGGAGTTTTTTTCTACCCTCTTGATAGTTCGAAGTTTTTCATTTGTCATTCATATGAGTTGTTGAATTTGTGTCGTAATTGAGAATTATTAATAAATATAATTTATATTGCTTATGGCTAATCTTCCTTTCGACCCTCTCACACTAAAGGTTGACACTGGCAATCCCTTACAGAATGATGATCATACAATTTTCTGTTCAAAAAGTAAATGTTTTCCTTAATTTAACGTAATCAAGTTATAAACATTATTTTCGCGCGCAGAATCTAAATATTAATTTTTCGTATCAGCTTTTACTATGTAAATTTATAATTCATCTTTTAATATTCATTTGTAAGATAGATACTCCACCAGTAAATGGATAAAATTAGGAGGCCTTTCATTCACAGATGTACCACCCGAATGTAGGAAAATATTTAATTAAATATTATTAACATACAGCAGAGTTTATAAACCAATCATTAAATATGTATGTGTTAATTAGTTTAAAGTGATATATGCTCAAGAATTTCTTGATTCATCGAATATTTTGTAGTACATTTCAAATTCGTTCGTTTTGTCGCTCCCACCTAACGACCATTTTAAACTCGTTAACGTAGTTTTAATTCTCTAAGAAAATTCTATTTCTTCAACAAACTTATTCTAGAGCATCGATTTGAATGCAACGGAATGCATTCCAAAAATCAAAGCATAATGAAGATTTTCTGGAATTTACGCTGGCTGTACTCTGTAATTATTTCAGTTTATTTTCTCGTGTAGTAATACATTACTTTGTTGTCTCTCGCGTTTTATGTTATTCGGTAAGTATAATTTTGTGCAATAATAAAACACATTTGGACGATTGACTGATAATGGCAAATAATTCCTTGGGAATAATTTTATTACGTAAAATCACAAAAAACTACACATTGTTATGCGTTTTTCTTATGATTTTTATTTATTTTACATCGTGATTTTATTTTAAACGTGATCGTGCGTAACATTCATCGAAGTCGGAAGGTATGCAACAGCAGTTGCAGAATAAAACAAAAAAGTGGGTTAATGGGGAAGGTGTTATGGTCCCCTCTACACATATACAGGCCGTGATTTTATACAGGAAATAAGGGAATTTATGAGTTGTTGTGGCAATTAATCCCACTATAGTTCAGCAACTCTGTTTTCAGGCTTTGAGTAGTTCTCGGAGAGGGATTACGAGTTGCAATTAACCTCTTCAGAGGGTCCCGAATTCCCTCTATGGAGATGAGGTCTGGAGACCTGACTGGCCAATTCATTTGGCAAATATCCTTCCTTTCCAGAAATTCGTCGACCAGATGAGCTATAAGTGACCTCGAGTTAAATACAAAGCTGATCATTAAACTGAATTCTGAACAAATCTGATTGAGAACGGTCCAGTATCTAGCCTACCTACAATTCGCCACCTCATTTCATCATCTAAACCAGAGGTTCCCAAACTTTTTTGTCTCATAGACCCTTTGCCATGTTTTTCGGTTTGGGGTAGACCCCTACTCACCTAATACTGGATTTTTGCAAATTTACCAACTTTAATGTGTTTTCGACCGCTGGTATAGAGCTACTTACTTTAAAAGATTTAAATTTCTAATTGAAGTGAAGTGCAGAATTTAAAGCTTAAGAGAAGCATGTTGATTAAATTAAAATTTAATTAATACATAAAATAACTGAGCAGCAAACAAATGCTTTCGATGGGAGGAATAAATCTCGTGCTTAAATAAAAAAATTTCAACATTTGGATTCAATCTTGTCAGGTTTAACCCTAAATCTCTTCGGTTAGTAGTGTCCAGCCTTATTCCCCACCCTCCTCTTTTTTGATTTGGAGATTTGCAACCGCGCTGAAGCGCCTTGTCACTAGGAAAAATAATTCAAAATTTTCTCTTGACTATTCCAAGTTCGTGATAAACAACAGGTATGTCTTTTAAAGACAAAATTGCTGTCATGGCCCTTGTTTTAATACAATTTATGCTGTCACTTTGTAACTGCAAATTAACCTCATTAAAATTAGTGAATAAATCTATTAAATAGATAAAATCTGGTTTCCACTTGATTAAATTTTCTTTTAAAATTAAAATCATGATTTGGTTTAATGAGAGATTCTTTTTTTGGCCCCGCTTACTTCTCATGGACCCCCAAATTTTTTTTCTGACATGGACCCCTTGAAGGTCGTCATAGACCCCTGGGGTCGATATAGACCACATTGGAATCACTGATCTAAACATTAGTGGTTGTACTGTTTAAATTTTAATTTAACCGATTTCTGCAACTGGAAAAAAAACCAAACAATTCGGTAAGGTGTGCTGCCGAAGAAAATGCGGATTTTAACACACGTGCTTTTAAATCCTGTTGCTCAACTAACTCTGCCCACACACACACATGTACACTTATGTATTCGACACATAAGATACAACCTTTGTTTCGAAGAAATATTTTTACATTTCCTTCAAATATTTTCATGAAATTCGAAAAAATATGCAAATTCTCTTAATTTTGAACATCAGTGGAACAAAATCAGTAACAAAAGAATTTTGCAATTTTAAATGACTGACTGAATTAAATCCAAGTCATCTTGAACCTTGAACTAACCAATCGTTTCACAACAAACGAGTTCAATGTGTTCCATGATTAAATATTCATTTAACCATAAGTATCATAATTTCAAATTTCGGAACACTCAAAGCTTTGTGCTTCTTTAGATATCTTTACAATGTATAGTATACATCTATCACAGCCATTATGCAAAATATTTAACAAGCACGTAAGTGAACTGAGTTTTACTAAGAATTTATCCTCTCAGTCTTGTAGGCGTTTTGATTTATTTATATTGGAAGAGAAAATGGTGTTAAATATTAACAAATGAGATGGTTACCGCGTGAATCTTCGGTCTCAAAAATTTTCGTAGTCTGATGCTCGACCGTATCGAGGTTGTGCAAGAATTCAGCATTAGCATGCATAATAACCATAAATTATTCCCCATGCCTTTAATTTGTTCTAAAATGGGCAAGATTATGAACAGAATTTGCTTAGAATGTTTTGAATTATTTAACGACAAGCTAGAGTATTAAGAGACATATTATTATAGGCTATTCTATGCATAAATACGAATGAGTTTGCGGTTCTAAAATGAATTACTTTTTCGGCATAGTTCCATCAGGTTTAATATGAATAGATCAGATATTCCTTTCAACCATCGATCGAGGCTGCAATATTGTTTCGATGATTATTCCTCGTAATTTTTATGTCATATAGACTTCGTGTTATAAAGCTTAAGGTATCCGACTACTTGCGACAACTTTTTTTAAAAAAAATTGGAGGTATGGAGATTTTTTTGTGTGTGTGTGTGGTTTTTAAGATTTGTTTAGTACAATTTAAGAAAAATATGCTAAAATTAAGAAAAGAAAAAGAAATTATTGTTTCTAAAATGGGAAAAAAGGGTAAAAATTTACAAAAAATAACATATACGGGGCCCATTCTGTAACAAAAGTTTATAAACAAATTTTCCTTTTTTCATTTCTGATGCGTTACTATGTTGTTCATTTTTGAAATGACCTTCAGGATAAGATATATTTTAATTTTTACAAAAACTAGAGCACTTTATCTTAGTTTGAAAGTGCTTAAAAAGACAGTGATTATATTAACATAAGGGACTGTAAATTTTGTAATAAAACAGTGATTCATAAATCTGAAGGTTAAAACACCTCTACTGTTATACAGAACATACACACAAAATTTTAGTTAATTATTTTGAAAACGTTTTGAGCAATCGTTTGAGCATTTTCAAAACAAAAAAAAGACACATTTCGAGTAAAATGCGTTTTAAAGTATGACATCTTGCTTTAAGTAAGGGCATATGCTTTTATTAAAACACTTGTAGTTTTTGTTCTAGTAAACGGAAAATAATAAACTTGGTATTTTTATAAAGCTAATAAGATGGCCTATAAAATAAAATCATAAAAAAATTATCAATTTTGGGCAAAATTCACAATTTTAGGGAAGTCGGATACCTTAAAAACTATATATTTATTTTAGTCTTACGGGGCTAGTCAACATTTCTTTTAGTTCTTTACTAAATTAATTAAATGCCATTTCCTAGTACTTCTCCAAACTAACTATCCCTAACTCATGAAATTATCGTTCCCTGTTAGTGATAAATTAGTTCTTAGTAAAACTATTTAAAGATGCATCTATGTTAAAATAAATAAGACTATTTAAAGCCTTATCAGTATTTAAATATTTAAAGCGCGGGTCTTTATAAAGAGTCTCTTATCTGAAGATGTTGGGATGTGTTCAGAACAGACAGGGTGACAGTGCCTTGCGTGGAACAAGGGACATTTCGTGTTCAGCTTAAATAAAAGGACTTGTTACTAAACTTGGATAATTGCCATTTGCAAAAGCTATTTTGAATACTCTGCTGTCGTAAATTGGGTAAAATGATTATTATTTGCAAGGCCAGCTCTTTGACGAATATTGACTCTGGGTTTCGTTTGACAGGTTAAATTGACTCCTAATTAGCAGGTGTGTTGAAAAGTACAAAAAAAAATTGTACAAAAGTAAAAATTTAGTATTATGGATTAGGGTGGACGGGAAAAAAATTTTGAGAATTTCAAAATCTATCTATGAGGCAAAGATATTTTCTGGTATATAAGAGAAAGGAATATATATATAGAAAAAATAAATTATTTTTTAATTTTAAGTATTGCTGTAAGGGGAATAAAACTTAGGTATTTTATCTTTTTTATGGGAAAAAAATCAAAGCATTTTTTGTCCCCTTTAAGGAATCCAACTACTTGCGACAGCTTTTTCTTTAAAAAATGGAAATATGGGGATTTTTTTGTGGTTTTTAGATTTGTTTAGTACATTCGAAGAAAAATATGCTATAATTAAAAGATAGAAAGAAATTATTAGTACAAAAATGGTAAAAAATGGGTAAAAATTTACAAAAAATAACATAAACGGGGCCCATTCTGTACCAAAAGTTTACGAACAAATTTTCAATTTTTCAATTCTGATGTGTTACTATGTTATTCATTTTTTAAATGACCTTCAGGATAAGAAATTTTAATTTTTACAAAAACTAGAGTACTTTATCTTAGTTATTATATGAAGTTGCTTAAAATAACAATGATTAAATTAATATAAGGGACTGTAAATTCTATAATAAAAGTGATCGTGATAAATCTGAAGGTTATAACACTTCTACTATTATACAGAAAATACACAAAATATTTCAGGTAATTATTTTCAAAACTTTTTTTGTAATCGCTATCCACTTTTGAGCATTTTCAAAAAAAAAAAGCCACACATTTGGAGTAAAACGCGTTTTAAAGTATGACGCCTTGCTTAAAGTAATCGCATCTGCTTTTACTAAAACATTTGTAGTTTTAGTTCTACTGAACGGAAAATAATACACTTGGTATTTTTAGAAAGCGAATAAGATGGTCAATAAAATAAAATCATAAAAAAAAAATTTCAATTTTCGGCAAAATTTACAATTTTAGGGTAGTCGGGTACTTTAAGCGGTCAATTTTTTTTTTTTTTTTGCCCAAAATGTTCCAAAAATCGGCGCATTTTTTATTGCATATTTTTTGCATAATACTGAACAGAGTGCGAAAATGGAAGAATTTTGTTTTAATTTTCAACTAGTTTCCTCGCTATTTTTTATTTTGTAATTGTGAAACACAAAAGCCCCTAAATGTTTGCTTTCTATAAGTACATTCTACATGCTATGAAGAATGTTTCATGTATTTTAAAAGAATTACTCTCATACTTACAAAAAAGTTTCATGTTCGTACCTCTTCTTCAAACGGTTGAGAGGATTTTGTGTATGTGTGCATATATATATATATATATATGTAAGCACATATAGTTTGAAGCATGGCGTAATACTAAGTCTTACGCCATGGGGACAAAGATAATATAAGTTTTTGAAGTGATAACTTCCTTAGGCGCGTTTCTCTGAAGAATGAATTTAAGAGCGTCATGTTTGGGTCCGTTATGCTACTCGGTTTTTTTTCGGCTCTAGTCGGAAATCGTGCTCTTGTTGCTTAGTTTTGAATTGAAAACTTTTTAGACGCGTGTTGTTTTTTTAAGTGAAAATTTGATGCACACTTTTTGCCGTGAAGCTTTGCTTTCTTTATTTAAATATTATTACCATGCAACCCATTTCCACTCAACTTCAGAGAGTGAACGAGAGAGGAGCAAGCGAAAATAATTGGGGGGAAAAAAAATTTCCTATGTTGGAGATTGAAAATAAGTAGAAACGAAACTTGGAATCTATTTTTTTATTTTGTAGAAAGAGCATTTAAGAGCACAAAAATGTGCCAAAAGAATTAAAATCCGAAATTTTAATGAAGTTTTAATAAAGCGTTCGGTACACAAAATTTGTAACAATGTGTTACTTTTGCTGAGCAGAGAAAGTGTTTAAAAAATCAACCCACGTGAGAGTTACAGGGTGTTATAAATGGGAAAAAAATCCTTTTCATCAGCTATTAGATCTACAGACTTTAAATTTAACAAATATAGTTTTTTTTGTTCAGCTGATATATGCAAAAAGATTTTTTTTTTTTGTTTAATTTGCAATTCCCGTAAAGTTAATTTATTAAAAACTTCTTTATCCTTCTATCTGTATTGTTTAATTTTTCAATTTACCCGTGCGAAGAACAGGTATACCAGCTATTATTATATATACGTTTATATAGTACTTACGTACTATCGCAAAAATGACAAAGTTCAAAATAACTCTCCAAGTTGGCAACCCTGATTTTTTATGTGTCGTACGCGCTGAATTAACAACCACGTGCTTCCTTTTATATAACGTCGTCAATACGGTTGCGATAATATGTAAGTACCGTCTATATAACTTATATAACGCCGTGCACTATGTAAGGCTTGTAAAACTTATGCCCTGAGAGCCGTTTATTTTTCTTATTCTATATGCAAACAAAAAGAGAGAGCGTTCGTTCTTTTTCACGATTTTTTCTTTTATTTTCTCGTAATCTCCTAGTTGCCATCACTAATATAAACAAAAACATTGGCAAATTTACTTCATTAAAGTTTCGGATTTAATTCTTTTGGCACATTTTTGTGCTTAAATGCTCGTTCCACTTAATCAAAAATCGATTCCATATTTCGTTTCTCCTTCCTTCGATCTCCTACATAAAAATCTTTTTTTTTTTAAATTCATTTTCGATTACGCTCCTCTTTTATCGTTCACTCGCTGGAGTTGAGTGGAAGGGGGCTCTATGACAGTAATAATTTGTTAAGAAAGTAAAACTCCCATGAAAAAGTGTGCGTGAAATCTTTACTTGAGAAAACACGCTCCTAAAAAGTTTTCAGTTCAAAACTAAACGGGCGTCGCCAACCCAAGCTCGATTGCCAGCCGGAGTCGAGTAAATCCGAATGAGCGTGACACAGCCGAACCTGACGCATAACTTAAATTCCCTCTTCAACAAAACGCGCCCAAAAAGTTTTCTCTCTTTAAAATAATGGTAGTTTTATTCAATTTATTTATTGTGTTTATTTCATATAATCACACACACAAGCATATTTAATTTTAGAATCAGTTTAATGAGACACATTTATCCTATCACACTTTTCTATAACTTTTTAGGGAAATCAGGAGGGAGATTTGCTCGTTGAAATTCTCATCACAACTTGCAAATTTATATCAGCTAACTTGCATCAAAATTTACTCTTGTTGATCTTCATGCAAGAAAAACTGCTCACAAATGTATGTCGACCCAAATATAGAGAACATTTTCTTTATATATATTTG
Source organism: Trichonephila clavata (assembly GCA_019973975.1). Taxonomy (NCBI): domain Eukaryota; kingdom Metazoa; phylum Arthropoda; class Arachnida; order Araneae; family Nephilidae; genus Trichonephila; species Trichonephila clavata. Next base: position 118,066 of record BMAO01029558.1, on the reverse strand, counting down.
GTTTTGCTGACTGTCTTGAAGTGTCTCAAAAAAACTCTTTTCAAACCACTGTTTGCCCACCCCGTCCTTGTTTATATTTTTAATATTCGAAATGATATCCAAAACATTAAAGATGCTATAAAGGTAATGTTTTTTCTACATTTCAAAACTGAACTTCTTTTATGCATATAAAAATAACATTTACAACAAATGGAAAAGATTTAAAAGATTGTAGAAAAGCATCCAGCCATCGGGGAAACACATATGAAGCCACAGTTTCCCAACTGATGTACCTTAAAAAAAGAAAGAAAGGAAAGGAAATGTCCTCAAGTCTGGCTGTCTAATGCACTCAAAGATAAGAAAGATCAACGACACTGGCCTGAATTCAGGTGGGGTGAAATTGAAAATGAAAAAAAAAACTAATAAACAAGTCCCTCTGAAGAATTCTTTCCTCCGAGAAGTGCGAAATCGTAGTTTTTTTCTTTTAATGGAAATGTCCACGGTACTTGCTGAGCACCTCGGCATTATCTCTTCACCTGAGGAGAGGGAGAGATAAAAGGCCTTATCTCGTTTCCCTCTTATCCCCTTAAAACGAAACAACCGCTTTTTATATTTATAGCTGTCCGCCGAACTTGCTTTTATCGCTAAGTGCACCTAAGGTGATGGGACATTTTCTTGCTGCTTCTGCCGCTTCCACTTTCTAGAAGATCTGGTGAAGGAATCGTGGAAGAGTAAATCGGATATTGGTACCTGCTGCAATGTCGTTTACGACCTGGACCGTTCGTTGTCAAACAGGGGGGTAAAATTCTTTTGTAGGACGGTTCTGGTGTTTGACAATAACGGTCGTACTTATGTGTGATAGTGGTATGGTTCTGCTTTGAGCGGAAGCGTATCAACTATTTGCTGAAACCTGATTGATTGCTTCAAGTCAGTGCATCTCAAACTTTCAATATTTGTGACCGAATTTTTAGCCATAACTTTCCTTGCACCCCTCTCCCCCCATCCAAACAATAACAATGCATTGAATTCCTTAATAATGAACTTTGACATGTTCAGCTGCAATATGACTTTAATTTGTAAACCATACAAATTGTCAAGATTAGTATTAAATTTTTTATATATGACAAGCCCATGTGGGTCCAAACTGGTAAATTATTTTAAACAATTGGTTTCTTAAAACCTAATTATTGAAAATTAAATTAAATTTATCAAAATACGTTGTGTCCCGTGCTATTTTGATTGCATTTATAAATATATTATATCACGGCTAGCGTGTCATGAGTTCGAGCCCAGTACCACTGAAGACCCGCCGTGTAGGGGAGCGATGCACGTTAAATCTGTCGAGTCCTCCCGTTGGTGTGGTGTGGTAGTTAGAAGAGGGGGTGCCAGCTCAGGTATCGTCCGCGTCACTTGACCATGGTTCAAAATTACGTGGTCCGTCGCCAAAAGCCCTCGTGTAGCTGAACACAGAGCGACGTTAATATTCACTCACTCATTCTCCCTATATATATATACTTGTTCAAATTTTCAATCGTTAATAAAATACTTTCTATTCATCCGCAATCAAGTTCAAATGCATTCTTTTAAACTTGAAATGGTTACTTGATATTAATACACAGTTTTTCAAATATAAATTCATTAATTAATTTAATTAATTACTGGTTTTCTATGCCATTTTAGATTCGTCTCCATTGTTGTAACAAATTAACTGTTAAAACAATGACAAAAGTTGACGTCGAAAACTGGTTTTTCTGCCAAACCGGGTGTGCATTGTTACAACAATGCAGACAAATCATGCTCTTTTTTCAATTCCTACTAGTAGTACATTCTCTCCCTATATATATATATATATATATATATATATATATATTATATATATATATATATATATATATATCTTATTCAAATTTTCATATGTTGATAAAATACTTGCTATTCATCCATTCAAAGTAAGAATTGATTATTTGTTTTTCTTTAGATACTGGGCCATTGGATAATTTACTTGTTTGACTTTACCAATAAAGTTAAATAAGATATTATTAACCAAATTACAGTTGTGGGAGAAGCTTATTGTTTTCTTCTTTTGAGTTTATTTTAAAAATAAGTTCAAAATTCTCTTAAGAAAATATCGACGAGTTTCATCAGGTCGCCACACAGTTTACTCAAACCCTAAGTTTAAAATAAACATTGCGAGAGGAAGTAGTAGTCAACACAAAGCCAGTTTACATAGAAATCGCTTAAAGAAACTGCCATTCAAAAGCTTCACTTTTCAAGAAACAGTTTCCATTTACACTATTGTCAACATTTCAGACGCATTCACTTAAACCGTTGCCAGAAAAGAATGGAATAAGAAATTCTAGACTTTCTTCCAAATCTTTCTTTCATTTCAGTGGGAAGAGAAATCCTTTTTTTAAAGTTCAATTCGTAAATAGCTCCGTATACTTTTACTTTCTCTTCGAGAGAGTAACAACCGGACTCGGTCATTTTAGAGCCTGTTGCTATTTTAAGGTATGGAAATTCGGCCTTTTCGCTGAGTGATTGGGCCTGTCTCAGATTGAGGATTTTATTTCCATACTCTTATATCTATAATCATGGAAAGAATAATTCAAAAGTCATGAAGCAAACTTTAAAACAGAGGGCAAAGGAGATTCTTTTTTTTAGAGAGAGAAATTTACCCTCTCGTCTGATTTAAGTTGTTAATATTACGAGGGATTACGAAATTGTATATGTGTATTGGTGTAACGTTTTCTGCCTCGTTCTAGAGTTGCTTCATCATTAAAAAACAAAAATAGTACATAATGAAATTTTTAAAAAAATTTCTTCATTTCTTGTGTTCCTGTAAATAAGCTTTTAAAAAACACAACTCGGTCAGCGTTTCATTGTTCATACGTCTTCTTATTTTTGTTACAAATTGTCCTGCCGAAGGAAATGCTCGTTTGGATTTTAGACTAGTAGGTGTTATCGTCATTAAATAGATTTAGAATAGATAAATCGTCATTAAATAGATCTTAGAAATCTTCCTCCATTTTTTTTTTTAATGTTTTATGGCAGTGTCTCAAATTTAATAGACTGCATTGGTGCATAAACATCTTTGATAACTTTATCTAGTTCTTCTGCGACACTTAATGGTTTTTGTGTATAAATTGATACAGTAATTGAATCAGAATGTGAATCAATTTCAAGTGTTACCTCATTTGAAATAAAAGATCCATTCATGAACAAAATATAATTTTTCTAAGAATTAACTTCACAGAAAATTTTGACGAAAAAAATTTTTGAATATACTTTAGACAAAAATTAAATCCCGGGATATCGGGATTGGAAAAAACACCGGGATCCCGGGACTGCAAACCCTAATTCTCATCGCAGCTTGACAAAATTGATATCAATGTTATTATCAAAACTTTCTGTCTGAAATTATCTTTTAAGAACATAATGTCGATAGAATTATTTGTTTTTTTTCTCTCTCTCTCTCTTTGAAGATGATATGGGTAAATTTTTACTGAACTGTACACCTGTCTCGAGAGAGATTTAATAAAGAACCAACTACATTATTTATTCATCAACAAAGGAAAAAATGACTATCAACTCGCTCCAACAAGAGCCCCTGACTTGAAAAAGAATCTCAGATCTTCAGATTCTATATGAAAAATGGTCAATACCTCTTCAGTTTTAAACCTATGAATCTTATGGATTAAACAGTCCTGCCAAAACCAATAAATTTCATCAAGATACACTTTTTTCCCAAGAACTTTCCTGTTTTATACAAACCATTTCCTTAACAAAAAAAGAACTGTTTGACACAAAAGCGAATGAAAAACGATGTTCATCACCCACAACATCCATCCAACAAACGAGAAAAGAAATTTTCACTTGTGCCACCTCACACCATTAGTACCAACACCAATATCGCTTGGGAAACCATTCTAAAACATCAGCTAACCGCATTGTAAAAGGTGAAGTGATAGAATAGAATCTTGGCGTGTGTAAGAGAGGGGGTGAGATAGGGAGAGAAGGGAGGAGGAATTTTGTTTGGAACCCTCCAGGGATCCATGCTTTCAACTGTTCACGGGAAGAAAGGATGATCAGAAAAACAGCAAAAGATAAAAACCACCCACGCGTTCGAGATCAAGATTCGAGTCTCGGGGAGGGAAAAGGGGGTAGGAAACAATGCTCTTATCTTCGGCCCTCACTTCCTCAATGTCTCCCTTGTGGACTACTGAATGGTGGGGAAAATCGGAGCTTTATTGGAAATCTTTTGCCGCTGCTACCCATTGGACATAGAGTATAAATCTGAAGGACTTGATTGCCAGGATTGACAGATATATGAAGAAAGATGAAAGGCGGCTCATCTAAAAAGAACGATGGGCACAAGGTGACTTTTCTTTCTTTCTTTTTTTTTTTTTTTGAAGTTGATCTTTGTTGAAGGTAATAAATAAACGGTTCCGACCTTTCTCAATTTTTTTTGGGTCTGTTCGTCAGGGTGAAATGTGTTTACCTTTTGATTCAAAACTCGTGCTACTTTACTTTGCGTTAGGGTTCTGTTCGTGGTGGTAATGTTAATATGTTATGAACATCTTCTTTGTCTTCCAAAACTTAAACTGTTGACAAGTATTTGAATGCTTTGTAAAGAGCGAAATATAATGAAATTTATTGTAGAATTCTTTTTTAATTTCGATCAATGATAATGTTCCGAAATAGATTTCTAGTATCTGATAAACTGCAAATAAATAGTTAAAATGAACATGCAAGTATTCTAAAAACTCGTGAAAAATAAAGTTTTTCGGTACTTATCCATTTTACCGACGCAAATCTCGCTAAGTTGGCGTTATTGGCCCGACAACATACAATATACACACAAAAATATTTTGTTAGTTCTGACTGGTTTTTTATCCATGTTTTATGTACAATGAAAAAGACGTTTCTGATAAGAAAAGACCACGGCTTGTTTTGAAAATGTGGTGGTAAAAGGTTATCAGCGGGAATATTCTGTTTGGCATCGGTTGTACCATTTTTGGCGACTTTATCGCCTGTGCCGGCAAAACGGAAAAGTACCAGTTTTCCGCAAAACTTTTTTTCCTTCACTTTTTAATGCACTTCAGTATATTCAAACAAATACAATCTATTTATATAGGAGGAAAACGATTCGTTCACTTACTCATCATGATATCTTTGGAACTATTTGATCTTTAGTCTTAAAATTTGGCAGGAATGTTCTTTCAACGAGAAGAGATCCGTTAAAAACGAGTTATTCGAAAAGCGACAACCTAGAGGGGTTGCGGGGGCGTTTTAGACAAAAATTCCCGTTTTTGAACTATTAGATTTAAAACTTAAAATTTGACAAAAACGTTTCTTCTGTTGAGGAGAGATCCGTTGAAAACGGTTTTGAGGGGGGAGGGTAAAAGAGCATTATAAATTAAAAAAACTCTTGTTTTTTTTTGCATTTAGACTTATGGACTTGGAATTTGGCAAACATGTTTCTTTTAATGAGTAGAGAACCGCTAAAAGGGGAAGTCAACTACGAGAGCACGGGGGGGGGCTACAGGGGCGTAGATGACTAATATACTTCTGTTTTAAAAATCCAAGTCCTGTCATTTTTAAATCAAAAGGGGGATGTTATAAAATTAAGCGAAGTGATATCAGTACTATTGTGAATGTTCATTATATGGAGTGCAGTATGTGGAATACATAGATTCACATCAATTTTAATTAATATTTTATAAAATTAGTTTAATATTTATATTAAATCTCATATCGCATTTGTTAATAAAATTATGTATTTTTTGTTCTCTTTGAGTGATTTTCTGGCACCAATTTTTAAACTTTAACTAATTTTCTAAATCATTTTAAAGCTGTTTTTTTTTCCTTTTGAATTAAAAATGAAAGCTTTATACTTTTTACTGTTTCTTCAATTATGTCGATGTATTTTTTCCTGTCATTGTGCCATATATTTTCGGCATATTTATATTCATTCGTAGGACACTTAATGTGTGAAATTATTAATTTTCTGTTTTTTTTTTTTTTTTTGTTCACCAAGTACACACACACTACAACATTAAACTAAAATTTTATGTTGCTGCATTACTTATAAAACGAATTTTTTCCAGGGCTTTTGTGCCGTTATGACGTTAAAAAGAATCTGTATTTTGAAACTATACATGTCATGCCTTGTAAATTTTGAAAAAATTATTAGGATTTATAATAAAAGAAGGGATGTATGTGATAACTTATATCGTGGTAATGCCTTGAGCAATATGATGAAAATATGACTTTTTTTTGTGCTTAATTTATTTGCACCTGAAGCTATAAAAAAAGCGTTGGTGCAAACTGCCAGCAAATATTATGACAGGGAAAAAAATTCCTATCTGTTTTATACTTTATTTTAGAGTGGCTCAGAGTAAATACATTATAATTTTGATGGGCGAAGAAAAGGGAGGGGGGATTCCTGGCGCTTCGTTCTTTTTAGCGCGTTTTTCACGTAGTGGAACAAAAGCGCTATTAGGACGCAAATTTGGTCTTCGTCTTCGTTCTATATTTTGTCGTACCTTTTTCTCAGCCAATAAGCAACCTCGGGTTTTCGGCATTGGGTCGCATTTGTGCCCTAGATGAGCCGAATAATATTTAAATTTCCCCATAGTTTTCCCGAATTTTCCTGAATTTCTCTAGTTTATAACAAAATTTTCTCAAATTTTACCTAGTAAATTTATTGTTTGCAAAAAGTTTTTTTTTTTTTTAAAATCTACCTGCATTTTGGAGGAAATCTTCACAAAAAAAGTTCAGAAAACAAGTATAAAAGGCTCTCTGTAAAAAACATTTTTTTTTTTTTTTTTGCTTTTTTATAGTGTTGATACAGATTTGTGTCATTATTTCTTTTCAGCTCAATAGTAGTACATTTAGAGGAGTGGTACAGTACTACTTTCTGTTAGTAAAAAGTTCATTAGTTGCATTATTGTAAAATACAACATGTGAGAAACGCGCTAAAATTACTTGGCCATGCCAATGATTGATATCTTGTTTTTTTATCGATACAGAAAAATTTGTTTGCATACGCTCCTATTTCTAACAACAATTTTAGCAATAATTTGAAGAAAAACTGTAACTTATTATTTTCTTTTCCAATGTTTAACTTTTTTTCGTATCATGTTTCCAATTTCTGATTCAAGATTTCGAATGCTCTTCTTATGTTGATGTTGTGGGAAGGGGGGGGGGTACCATATACCCTCCAAAACCAAATCTTTGCATTTCGATATCGGTATTCCTATTCTAATATAAAAAAAAACTTATTCGCAAGAATTATTTCGGAAAAAAAATGTATTAGAATTAATGAAAAGGAAAGAGAGAAGTCAGTTTTTTTTCCTTCTGTAAAATTCAATTTTGGTCCCCTCCCCCTTGGCGACGATTTTAAAATTGTTCCAAGTTGTCGCGAAAGAGCTTTTTTTTTCCCCTTTTTTTTTCTGATTTGAAGTCGCTGAAACATGGAACAAGATGGCGTCACGTGTCAAAATCAGTGGCGACACTGTTATTAAACTTAATGTGTAGTAAAAATCAAATTTCAAAAGGACCAAAATAAATCTTTAAAAAATATCTGGCCTTATTAGGAACATTATGTAAGTTTCCTCCTTTTTGACAAATGAAGTTTGGCTTGAAAAAAAGTACGAAATTGAGTTTTCGTCCGTCATTTTACCACTGTGAAACCTAATGCAAGCATTATAACTTTTTCCTCCTTTTTAATGATAATTCCAGTCAAAAAGAAAATAAAGGAAATGGTCTTTATGCAAAACAATATGCGTATTTTCCTCTTCTTTCTGAGGAAAATATTGGCTTAATGTAAAAAAGATCTAAATGGACATTAGACGCTGTTTTCCCGGGCGAAATGGTGAAAAAAGTTAAATTTCGCGATGTTATAAAGAAAATAGGGTTACCAGAAGTTATGGTTGTCATTTTGGCAAACTGATCTTTATTTTGGAGCCAAATATTTTTCGTCGCCAAGGTATATACTAAAATAGAATTTAGTCTCTACTTCATCCGTAATTTTGAGGCTTTATCGGTTTTTTCAGATTCGTTTTCTTTCGTCAATAAATTCATATCAAATAATAACTCAATTAAAATTAATAAAGAACAACACAACTTTAATAATCTATAGATTACCGTTAAATTGGTTCTGAGCTGGTTATATCGCCAGCCTCTCGCTTCAAAGGGGTTCATACATCTAGATAAGTGTAAGCACTTGAAATAAAACCAAGGGGGGAGGGTTACAACAATTCTTGGCTTGAATAATCATCTCCAAGGGGTCGATGAACCGTGGTTTTAACACACAATGACACAATTTCAATTTTATTTATAAAGAGGGAAATAAAGATTGGTACTTACGTATTATACCAAGACTTATGAAAAAAGGTTGCCAAATGCTGCGATATGTAGCCAATAGTGGAAAACTGTTCCCATGCTTTTACAAACACAGTATTCTTGTTAGCGCATACGATGACACAGAATTTGGCAATTTCTTTTGATTTGGCGAAATTAATGGACAGTTTTACAACTAACTAGCAAAAGCTTCTGATTGTGTAAACCGTGTATTTTGTAACTATAAAGGTAAGAGCTATATATTGTTTTATGTTGATTATTTACTTCAAATTTGACTAAAAATATCAGATTTACTTTATGCATTGGAATTTCCTATAATTGCTTAGAACAACAAAAATAACTCCATCTAGTTTCCTTTAAAAGCTAATTTTCTCCGAACGCTTTTTAAATTTAATTCGAAAAGACCACCGAAGCGATTAACTTTTCGAACACTACCAGAACCCTTCATGGTAACCCTACCAATCTATGCTACACCTTGTAAAAGACTAATGGAATGTTCGAACTTCAACTACTTGTATCTCATTAAGCCTAAAACTCGGCCTCGTCTCTCTTGTGGAATTTTTCTTTCTCGGTAAGAAGAGTTGAGTTGATTGATACAATTTCAACTTCCAAGCGAAAACAAAAGTTCAGTGTTTTCGGCTCATTCGGATGTCTGATAAATGACTGGTCTTGTTCTTCGAAAAATAGACTTACCTTTTTCGAACGATGTGTTCTTTCTCTGGAATGGTGCCCATCGAAAGTGTTCTTGTTTGATTTTGCTTTTCTCGGGGATGTTTGTGGAACTTTTTGTCTTCCAGAGAAGGGCTTAGTAGCGATTTTTTTGACTAATCCATTCATTTTGGTGGCTTGGGTGTATTTGAACAGCTGCTGTTCTTTCCGAGTTGTATTGTAGAATTGCTGCGGTTAAGTGGATATTCCACGCGATGTTGACTAAGGCCCAAGTGTGTTTGTGTGTTCAGTGTCGTTTAACGAGGTGACTTCTGTTCTTAATGTGATTTTGAGGGTAAAGTTGAGGGTTGCGGAAAGTCCAGTTAATCTTGCCCTTAGTATATATCAATATTTGAATTTCTGTTTGAGTAGTCATTAAGCCCTGGCGTTGAAATTGTGCTACGTCTTTTTTTTTTCTTTTGATTTTTCGTGCTCGTGTAATCTTCTGCCATTCTCAATTTTAAAAAAAAATTAGGGTGAGTGTTTTGTGTTTACATTAAATAATACGAATGAATAAGAATAGTTAAGATGTTAAAAGCAGGTTAGACATTAGGATGGATCGAATTTTCTTTTCCCCTATGCATGAGGGAAAAATATTCTTTGGTACTTAGATGAAGGGGAAAATAGAATTAAAAAATTGATTTTTATATTATGTACTGTCACAAAGTGGATGACATTTAAGTATTTGAACTTTTTCATGGCAAAAAGCAGGGCTTCGAACTTAAACTGAACCGTAAACCGGAAAAAACCGTTATTTTGTTCGGAACGAAAACCGAAACTGAACCGTAAAAAAATATCAGTTTATTTCGGTTCGATATATCTTCATTCATTTTGTTACTGTAACCAACTTATTGATATTTTCTAATTTAACGTCAACTATACAATTATCATCATTACGTGTACATTGCTTCTCGATTTCTTGTTTTGATATTCACTAGTACTTTTCTGTTTCAGTTTCGCTCGCAACTACTTGTAGAAGGCAGAATTAAATTGAACGAACTAGAAGTATAGATGATTTAAGATAAGAATATACATAAAAGGAAATTATTCAATCGGAACTGAACCGAAAACCCCGTTCTTTTTGTCGAAACGAAAACCGAAACTGAACTGACATATTTTTTTTTTAGTTGAACCCGTAACGAGAAAAAAAATTACGGTTCGAATCCCTAGTAAAAAGTCAAAGTAATATTTATTAAAGAAAAACAGACATTTTAATACTTTTTTACATTTATTACGACAAGAGAACACTTATTAAATATTTACAAGGTAAAAAACGTCTGGTACATTTAATGGCTTCTTTAATAATAAATTTTTTTTAAAAATAACCAATCGTCGAAATGACATTGTACAATGAAGTTAAGACATAAAAAGGCTTATATAGGACTGACTCGACTGTACGGAGAAAAGAGCTAGGGTTATGAAATATTGAAATGTACGTTTGTACTATTCACTACCCAGTACTTACTTATCAATACTAATCGCTTTTAGTTATTTATATTGTAGAAAGATACAGTGAAATGCGTTTAGTGGGAAGACGGTTATATCGTAATATTGGTTAGTATGAGATAATACAACAACCCCCACAAACTACTATGTATTTTCATGCATTTTTTTCTCTTAACACGAAACGAGAATCGCCTAACACGAAAAGATTTTCCTTCTGGGAGTGAACAAAATACGGAAAACACCAGCCGCTCGGACTCATCATTGAAAGAACCCGTTATAGTTGATGATGATAATGTGTGTAAGGCCCCAATTATGGTAGACTAAAACATTTTAGAATTTGTTTAAAGCTCAAGAAATATCATTGATACAGATTCTCGCGACGAAAAAGAAATGAATAATGCAGCTCCTGGTCCCACATCATCCGAAATGAGGAACATCATGAAAAGTTTGCGCAGCTATTTAGATGCACATTCCAATGGCGAAATGAATAAAAAAAATGGATGACATCCAACAATTCGTTGACAATTTGATGCTAAAAAAGGCAATGCAAGGAAAAATAACAGATTATTTTCCAAAAAATAAATGTTTAGTTTTTCAGAAAACGTGAAGTTTTTGTATTGTATTTCATTCGTATCATATTACTTGCGGCAATTGATATCGCCTATATGGTGCCGCACTAAAAAGTGATACCAGCTCCTGGGGAATGTACTAGGTCTGTGTAAAGATATAAATACCAATCCGCTGCCCCATTACAGGGGGGGGGGGGGGATGTCTTTTAAGTTTTTGTAAATGTATTTGTTTCATTGATCTTTATTAAATATATGCATGTATGCATATCTATTTGCAAGTAAATTGTACTCTAATTAACTTAATTTTGTTTAATACATGAGGGTTTTTTTGCAATATTCTTTAATACGAAATTCTTTTAACAAGAAAAAATATTTCAGTCCCCTCAGTTTAATGTAAAACGATTTTCACTGTAATTTTATTTTGAATCTAAAATCATGGAACAACATAAGTCTTTTTCCCATTATTTCGAAAGTTTAACTTCTTTGTAGCAATCTTATATTTCGAAATTATTTTTTTATTAACACTCTTTTATCTTAGCTTCACTTGTATGTAACGGAAGTTTGAACTCAATTTTTACCCACTTTAAAAGGTCAGATTAATTCGAAATTTTTTGCTTACTTGTCCAGAACCGATGGCAATACAATAATTTATAATTTTGTTCCATTGTCCTGATCAGGATCATCAGGATTAACAATTTTCCATTTCCTGATTTGTCGACTAATTCCAGATTTGGCGACGAAAAGATTAAGTTACAACTTAATTCAATTAACTGCAAAAGGGTGTTTTTTAGTTTTTTTAAAACTATAATGTTTATTTTTCTCCTGATCTCCATACCACTTAGCGTCTTTCCCGCATAGCTTGGTTTCGATATTAATAATAGTTTTTAAACCCCCATAATCTGAGGAATCCAGAACAAGTTTCAATTAAAATCAATGTTTATATCATGTTAAAATTAAACTGGTACAGAGTTTTATACATAGAATATCAGCTAAAATACTAACTCTTTCATTTGATCATGCTTCAAAATTATGACATACTCAATAGATTTCCTAATTTTTATATTTGAAATTGCTAAAAAGCCAATAGAAATGTGGCGCTTTGATTTATGGAATTAGAGCATAATATTGAATGTCTGTTTCCATCGCATTGCCATGTTTGTTGAATCTGATTATAGATTAATGGCTTCTCGATGGAGGTCTAACACACAGTAATTGACAAAACAACAACCTGGGGCGAATAGCATTCATGTTTGAGGCCAGATATCATCTAAGATCTTGAGTGGAATAATAGACACTATATTTCACATGCTTCAATAGAATGTGCTTAATTCAGGACGGTCACATGATAAATGCAGTCACGTGTTCTCCATTGAATTCAAAGCAGACGTATTTGTTCCACTTGTAAAATTTAAATATACTTCCAAATTTGATAATTGTGTAAAGAGGTTCAAGTATTAAGATTCTTCAAAAAGTTTTTCTTACGGTATCCGACTAATCTAAATTTGTGAATTTTTCCAAAAATTACAATTTTTTTATTATTTTATTTTATAGGCCATCTTATTAAAGTAGAACGTCATTTATCTGAACGTTTGTTATCCGGACCAGTTTTTTGTACAAGGTGTACAATGCTACAACGAAACATACGTGATTATTTTCCACAATGATGGTAAAATTGCTACACTTAGCACCTATTTTGCTTTTTCCCGCATGTGATGATTTTCAATATTCGTATAGTGTCCGGTTTCGTATACTGCATGGATCGCATTCGGTTTTCGGTTATCCGAACAATCGCGTATCCGAACGGTGTCCGGTCCCAATTGATTCGGATAAACGACGTTCTACTGTAGCTTCATAAAAATACCAAGTGTATAATTTTCCACATTCACTAAAACAAAAATTACAAGTGTTTTAGTAAAAGCAGATGCCATTACTTTAAACAAGATGTCGTACTTTAAAACGCACATGAATTGAGCCTATTGCAAAAATTTTAGTTTTTCATGATGCGAAAGTTATTTGACTATTCTAGGGGGAGGGGGAATTATACTTTAAAAAAACTGAAAAACACCCTTTTAAATTTAATCGAACTAATTTGTACTTAACCTTTTAGTCGCCAAATCTGGAAATGGGATCTGAAATTAATCGCCAGATGCGGCATGGGATCTGAAAATGATAAATCGTTAATCCTGATGATCCTGATCAGGACAATGGAACAAAATTTTAAATTATTGTATTGTCATCGGTCCTGGACAAGTGAGCAAAATTTCGAATAATCTGACCTTTTAAAGTGGATAAAATTTGAGTTCAAAGATTCCGTTACACACAAGTGAAGCTTATAAAACGTGTGTTAAAAAACAGAGGAGAAATATTGATAGAATTGTTTCAAAACTTGCAATTAATTTACTAGATGATTTTGAATTGAACCCGCGGATTAAATCTTTCTTCTGTCAACTAGTTTAAATTTATGATCGTATTGTAATTTATATAGAATTTCTGATGTTTCCAAATTTAGACTATGTTTTTATTTTGGTACTATAAAATACAGTAATGTAATAAATTGCATGAAAGAGCGAAAGGGAAGTTTTGATTAATTGCACTTTACCTCATTCTCAGTAAGTGTTTTTAAATATTTCTTAAAGATCTGAAAATACATCGACAGACTAAAATGGTACATGAATGTGATTTTGAAATACATTTACGAAAAAATGAATATAAACAATTAGAAAAACTTCTTAATGTCTTTTTATTCTCTTTCGTATACTTTTTACTACATTCCAAAAAATACAACAATTTGTATTTAAGGAAACAAAATAAAAAGTTCTACAGCATAAGTACTACAACTGGAATTCAAAATGGTTTGCAAGCAGTAGCCTGTATCTGAGAAATAAAATTATTTAATTCTTTAAAACCACTTCAATTTATTCTAAGAAACCGAAAATAAATTTCCTAAGGATTAATAAATGTAAAAATTTTTAGTATCAAACTTGTTATTCATTTGAAATTATGAACAATATTTAAAAAAACAGATTACCTTTCACAGAAATAAATTACTGTTGAAAGGTAAATGTCAGTTTATGAATAAACTGTATAATTGTAGTAGCCAGAATTTAATTATTCCATTTTTGAACTATTTTCTGTTTGATAATAACTTTTGAGTTTGAATTAGTTCCGAAACAAAACATATTTTCATTTGTCACTGTAATCCGGCAGCATATTTTTCCCCGTTATTTCAAATGGTTTCTAACTTTGTCTTTTGTGTACTGGAAAGTCTGATATTGATTTTTTAAAAGAAAGAAAAAAATATAAACAATAAAAATCTATAACTTTAATACTTTGAGAACAAAAGTTTGTTGCTCCCACTGTTTATACGACCCTAGAATCATCTTAACAAAACCTTTTTTATGTTTAGTTTTTCCCCTTTTTTTTCAAACACTTCAACTTCCATTTCAATTGAGGATGCATCGTCTCCAAATCCATGATTGGATAGTTTTAAAAATATATAAATAGGCTTCTATTGTATCCAATATTGAGTCGGCATCCTTGAAAACATATCCTATCAAAAAGAGATTTCTGAAATGATCTTACTTGAGCACTTTGTACCTTATTGTCTTGATCATTTTTGATTGGATCGTTTGAGATCAGAATTTCATTTTCCCTAAGGGATTAAGGCAATCCTCCCTCTGGGGGAAAAAATCCCTTCTTAGTTTTTCACTTTCGACTCAGCGAAGCAGTGGCTGCTGAAAACGGAACACAATATTTAATTTCGTTTTCAAGTATGTTTTCGTATTGTTTTTAAATGTCATTTTACTCTAATTTAAAGGAATATAAATATATTTTCATTTTGAAATATATTAAAGAAGGAAGGAACAAAGTTGTAGAAGTTATTATATTTTTTTTCTGGTATTTTATTTTTCTAGTAAGAAAATAAGCAATTCATTTATGGATAAAGTAATAAAGTAAATTTATACGTAAAATAATGTTCATAAATTTTTGTGAAATGATATTAGATATATTTGTTTAGTTTTTTGAGGAGGATACATACAAGCAAGGTGTTATATGAAAAATGTCACCAAAAATCAGGAGATTTGGCGAATTTGACGATTTTACTAATCTTCGAAATTGCATACGTGGTTTTTGAAGTCATTTTAAGGCAGAATTTATGTCTTTTTCAATTCCTCTACTGTTAGCTCACTTTCTCTCTATATATATTTATTCATATAGATTTTTTTTTTCTTGTTCAAATTTTCAATCGCTAGTAAAATACTTTCTATTCCTTCAATTAAGTTCAAATAAATTTTTTAAAACTCGTAGTGAATAGCACTTGATGTTGATACAGTTTTTTCAAATATTAATTCATTAATTTAATTTAATTAAATTAATTACTGGTTTTCGACGCCAACTTAGGTTCGTCTCCATTGTTGTAACAATGTAACTGTTAAAACAATGACAAAAGTTGGCGTCGAAAACCGGTTTTTCTGCCAAACTAGCTAAACCGGGTGTGCATTGTTACAACAATGCCGACAAATCATGCTCTTTTTTCTATTCCTACTATTAGTTCACTCTCTCCCTATATGTAATATATATATGATCTTGTTCAAACTTTCAATCGTTAATCAAATACTTTCATCCATACAAAGTAGGAATTGACTTAAAGCCTTTTTTTTATATTACTTATTTCTAGATTGATCTTAAATTCTGAAAGGGGTGGGAGAAGTTACGGGGGGGGGGCTTAAAAATAAATATGGATGAGAGTCGGGTGTTAAGGAATAGTCGGGCTAATATGGAATGCATAGGTTTTGGCTCTGTTTGTAGCTGCTAATGCGAGGAGAAACCTTGAACTGCAGAAGAAAGACTCTCATGATATATTGCAGTGAGAGTTGAACGCTTGTTGCCGTACGATTCGCTACAGAACAAAGTGTGTTTTGCCAAAAAGTTTTCACACATTTTTACGTACTTGTATACATGTGATTTAAACATTGAATTTAAGCATAATGTACACTCGAAGAATTGGTACTTTGTAATACTGTGGTCGTTTTTTAGCTGATCATGTTTTGTCCATTATTTCAAAGGTACATTTTCCAAGACGGCGTGTCGGTATTATGGAATACTTAGTATTCCATAACACCTGACGTAAAAGTATAGTGTTCCATATGACCCGACAAAACATACTGAATAAAAATTAAGTTAAAAATTGAGTTTGGACTATAATATTGATAGCTAAAAAATGGTTGTAATAGCGGTCGGTTAATGGTTACATCTGAACCTCCTTGTCTACCTGTAAACCCGGCTAGGTGTGTGGGAGAAACTGAATGATTCACAGACATGATTTCAATCTAATTAATTTATTGCTTTCAAATATCAATCAGACACAATAACAATCTAATTAAAGTAGGTGATTAAATAGCAGAGCGCGGAGGTGAGATTCTATAACACAGGGATACTACTAAGGACCCTCAACTGAATCTGAGACAGCTTAAATACGCTCAAATATATTTACGTCGCACACTAATAAGCTAACTTCTAATTAATCAAGCTCACAATACCTGCACATTTTATGCATCGGATCCTACACTGGAAACTTGCAGGTGATCTTTATCGGACTTGATCAACGTCGTTGGGTCTACGCTCTGTAATCTTTTTCCTGGACAACTCAAAGACCTCTTACTAATTCCACTATCTTTCAATCTTCAACTAACTCGCAGACTCTATGTTACGTTCAACGGGTCAACTCACAAACTCGCGAAAACAGAATTTATATAATATACTTCATTTGCATAATCACGCTTTCTAGGTCGGCGAAGGTTGGTTGAATTAATTATTTTTCCCCAGGAATAGTTCAGAATGTGTTAATAAAGTCGCGAGTAGAACCGTCATATAGTTATTAATTATATTAGTAGTAATATAGCTTCATTTAATGCTAAAATACATTTCTTACAAGTTGAATCCATTGGAATGGAAACAAAACATGAACAACGGGCAAGATAGCTGGTCCTTCTATGTTATAGAAGGGCCAGAACCAGTGGCATTTATGGCACGTGACACAATAGTTTTGGCACGCCAGTGATCAAAATGGTTTTCGTTTTATTTCAAAATTCAATATGAAGTATTACGAACAAACGCTAGTGATCAGTGTCGGGAAGTACACTCGTTTGTTATTTATTGCCTTGCCTTAGTTGCGTCGTAGCTTTGCTTATGATGTAAAGTTTGTCCACGCATAGAATCGTCAATTTCATTGACGCAAATGTATTTTAAGGTTCATCTGTGTTATATTTATAATGTTTAACTGTTATTTATGGCTAGCTCAGCAAAAGAACAAAAAGAGCGAGATAGTAAGTGTAAAAGAGCATTTCAAATTTGGTGGCCCGAGAAACATGGCATTATTAGTAAAGGCGACAAAGCGGTGCGTGTTTTATGTTCTGGAATAGTGGTATACAGAACATCGTCTGTCAAACGGTATTTTGAAATAAATCACAAACCCTCTTTGTAGTGTCTGGCTACTGTTGGCGGAAGATTATGGAATGTTGGCGCTATTTTAGTGCGTCTTAGGTGGTGGGTTACTGCTTTTTAGGAAAAGGTGATTGACCTTCGAACGGGATGGTCAGGGAAGAGAGTGTCCCTCGTTTTAAGAGCGCGAGGTGAAAAAAGGCTTGGCCTCGCAACGTAACGGACAGAGAAGGAAGGAAGCTCCGTTGGTTTTGAGACTGGACTGAAATTGATACCAAGAAAAGATAGTTCTTGGGTTTTGTGTATTGTGTGGAGAATTGCGCTCGTGTTTTTACTGTATTGAGAAAGAGAGAATTCTGTTCTGTTGACACGACGTGCTGTGTCGGAAAGTAATAAAGACATTACACTCTTGTCAAAAAAAAAAAGTGAACCACCCACAGTAAAAGTAATTAGAAATCGTTTGGCAGATGACTCCATTTCAGCATGTATTTTACAAAAAGCAACATCTTACAACCCTGATATAAGTTAGTTGTCATCCAATTTGCAACAACCAAAGTCACACTAATGTTATTTTATATATAATTTGAGTTATACGTATAACTAAAACATTTATAACTATACTGTGCAACAGGTACATTTTCGTAGTAAATAGAGGTTTGTGTTGTTAGGATTTAGTTGTATTATTTTCCCAATAATTACGTCAAAATTATTTGGTTGCACGTCTATACCTCATTAAACATCATTTTAGAAAAAATGGCGTGTTGATCCATAAAGGTTCGCCACCCCTGTTCTATAATAACTTACCCCCGTGTAAAACAGTGTTATAGGATATACTAAAAGAAAAGGACAAAAAGAAGAAACCAGAGGCTTCTCAACAAAAAGACATTCACAGGCAATTAAGAAATCAGACCGAATTTCTAGACTTAGAGATGACTCCTGTATTAGCAGCAATGGATCATTCCATTCGGAAGGATCATCTGTAATGGACTTCATGCCGTTAATTAAAGAACCGTAAAACACAAAGATGCTTAATGTATCTTCTGTAACAGAAAATTCTCCGATGATCAACGAGGAGAAACTTGGATTAAATGCTTTAGATCAGTTCCCAAAGTGGTCTTATATAGACCCCCCAGGGGTCTATGACGATCTGTAAGGGGTCCACGACAGTAAAATAATAATTTGGGGGTTTAAACGCAGGTTCTTAAGTTTTAAACGCAGAACAATACTTCATTACAGTTAGAAATTTAATTTTTTGAAAATAGTAGCACCAACTATCAAAAAGACATTTAAGTTGATAAATTTGCAGAAAATTAATATTAGGTAGGTAGGGGTCTACCCGAAACCGAAAAACATGGCAAGGGGTCTATGAGACAAAAGAGTTTGGGAACCTATGCTTTAGATGTTCTCTGTGCGCTCATTCTGAGTGTACTGAAGCAGAGAAGAAATATTATCCTTTTGATTTTTGTAAATAAACTCAAAACAGAAATGACTCTCGCGTTTTCTTAAAAACATGGCTTTTATAGTTAAAAATAACTACATTTTATGAAATATTAATTAATTTTCCAATGGCTTAAGTCACCCTTATTCCACAATACCATACTAAACTAAACTCAGTGGCGCAACAGCCCATGAGGGCCAAGGCTTACTGTGCCCATCTCAGTATGCATGACCATTGGGTGCTGAGGTGCCTGAGCAGATGTCCCGATCAGGTGGTCAGTCAGAAGCGAAACCCCCAGTGTTCAGTCCCCAAGCAGGCTTGGTACTCATTTATCGACTTACTGAAGGGATGAAAGGTTGAGTCGACCTTGTCCTGCCCGAGGATATAATACCATACACCTATTCTATATTAATCTCCATTTATCATTTTTAATTCAACTTTTTTACAACAACAAAATAAATATTCTTCTTTTTGACAAAGAATAATTCCCAACAATCGTTTATAGTATATATACATGATGATTTTGGATATTTTTTAATCAAAAACCAGTAAAGTTATTTTGATAAATGTAAATGGTATTCCACAATGCCCAACTCTCATCTTCCGTTTTAGAAAATCAAGTCATATTCTTTTTAAATCAAACGACAAATGTCTTTCAATACAATCCAAAGCATAATGCTAGGACATCAACATAAATGCTTAAAAACAATATATGGTCGTACAAACATCATGAAACTGCCCAGAGAAGTGGGTGGGTAACGATTAATGTTAATATAAATACCGTGCATTCTTTTTAAAGTTTTTAATAGATAAATTTACCTTCATAGTTTTTTTTCTTGTACAATTTATACCATGGTTTTGAAAAAGTACATATTCTTTTCAAAAGCAGGTTTGTACTTTTTATAACAATATTAATGAATCTGAAAGTTTGTAAGCATTTTTAATGTTATTCGTTAGAAAGTTAAAACATTTCATTGCGTATCTTTCATTTTCTAACAAAAAAAAAACTCGATTTTTAGTTTTTTTTAGTTATGTTTTGCTTATGAATCCCTGGAGCTGAGAATTTTTCATTTATCATCTATCAGGAACATTTCTGTAGCTTACAAAATGGTAATAAATCATTCTCGAAAAATATGCAATTTTTTTATACATTTATGTTAAAAAAAAATTGGGCCACTATTCTTCAAATATAGCAAATTTCCTTTACATAAATATTCCATAAGACATAAAAGGAGTCGTAACCCCTTTTTAGTATATCTTCTAAATAAATTTATTAAAAAGGAACGTTGAAATAAGCAGATTTTCTCCCCTCGCCGTTTTTCTTAGAATCTTTTTTTCCCGCCTTTTCCGTGACACTATGACAAAGAACATCAGCGCTGGAGCGAAGGTAAGTTTTCCATCTCTTCACTTCATCGGAATTTTTATTCTTATGGTAGAACAAAATAATAAAGCCTTTCTTTCAAACATTTTTTTTTCCACCTCCTCTCGTCTTAAATAAAAGCGGCGTGCAATAATAGCAAAAAAGAAAGACGAAAAAAAGAACGCTCCCGTCCAGGTTAGGGTCATTAAAATGTTCTGGCCATCAAAGTTGACGTTTGACAACTTTTTGCTTCTTTTTTTTTCTTTCTTTCTTTTTGTTCTTTACCATTTGCTTTGCTTTTTCTTCTTTTCGAGATCTTGTCAGTCGCTGTAGCTTTCATTTTAAAAAAATGGTCCTTTTTCAAAGATTGAAGATTTCTCCGGGAACTTTTTTAAAAACTTTTATGTAGCCTCTGTGAAAGGGGGAGATTAAAAAGAACTTTACGGCACAACTACCCCTTAATACGACTGGCAGCAGCATATAAAACTTTTATTAGAAGTATATTGACTGCAGCATGGATTCGTTCCTATGCTTTTTACAACTGAGTAACGATGATATTGCGTGAAGATCAATCGAAAAAAAGGAGACGGGTGTCCCGTTATTTCAACTGAGATGATTACTTTGAAACACATTTGATATTTCGGTGCGTGTGGTGTGGATGAAGTATATAATTTGAATCACCAACCTACTAGTCCGTAAACCCGGGGTGGGCATTAAGTCGATCGCGATCGACAGGTGGACCGCCAAGACATTTTGGGGTGACCGCTTTCACTAAGACCTAATAATCATTCCATTATTAGAAGGTCTAGAAATACTGTATTTATTCGAATCTGAGCCCTGTCCCGAATTCTCAATAAGATTTTGTGAAAATTGAAAAATATTTTAAAATGTGGTTTATCGATATACAATTTTACGAAATTAAAATAAATTTAAAAGGAAAACTAAAGAAGTGAATAACTACCGTAAAATCCGGGCGTATAACGTGCACTTTGAACACAAAAATTGCGATTGAAATTTACGGGTGAGCGTTATATACGACGGGTATAAAAATAACAACTTCAAAAGAAAAAAAAAAGATAAGCAGAAAAAAAATAAGGCTTCTACATATATATCGAAATACTGTTTATTTAAAAAATAATAATATTCTTTATGAACATATAGGGTTGGAGCTCTTGATGAGATTTTTTTTCTACAACTTGGAATAATAACTCGAATAAATGACTTCAAAACATAAGAGGATTGCATACGCATATTTCTAGTTTCTTCGTAAAAATGGGGGTGAATATTATACGGCGAATATACCTAAAAATAAAGAATTGAAGCTTGAAAGTATAGATGCGCGTTATACGCCGGATTTTACGGTAGTTATTTTATCAGTGTTAAAACTTTTAAATACACGTATGAAGCCGTAATTGCTCTAAACACCTCCATTCAACACATTTTTCTCCCTTCGATTGTAAGCCATGCCCGATTTTCAATAGCATTAACATCGGGTAAAAAGTGCGGTTTAGATTCGAGTAAATACGGTATTTTAAAAAAATACGGAGAAAAAAATCGAATGATAAGAGTAAAAAAAAAAAATTCGTTGAATGGAAAATGCACTTTGCTATTTCGGGGCTATTTTTACGAAGAAAATCGTAAAATGTTCTGGGTTCCATGAAAAAGTTCTAGAAATAGAAAAATTCGTAAAATGGAGGTCCGGCTTTATTATATACTTTCTTTTAGTTCACTACACCTACACTGGTGGACCGCAACACCTTGAAAAAATTAGAAGTAGCCCGTACCCTGGAAAAGTCTGCCCACCCCTGCCGTAGACAAATGCCTTAAATGAATTCAGCTATCGAGGAATCTAGATTCTCTCGCCATGATCAATCTGCGCAATGTTATAATATTATAAATAAAATGTTCAATTAAAGAAATATTCCTTTCCTTGTGCATTATTGTTCTTTGGATAATTGCCATCTATAACATCTGTCAATTAGTGAATTCAAAAATGGTAATAATTGTTACATGTTATTTATATATATGTGCTGTTACATGTCAGCATCAAGAACTTTTGTAAGAGACAATTTTATTTTGAGAGCAATCAACACATCTTTTCGTTGAGAGAAACGAACGCGAAGTGAGAGAGAGACCCGAAATTATTGATTGGGCTCTATGCTCAGGGACGTCTTAAGACTTCTTAAGGCCCTGACCCTTAAAAGTAAACACTACACAGCATATGTTATCAAATACTTGTGCAAACAATAACCCGAAACAATCAAATGTGCATGATTTACAATCGCACATACCAGCTGAACCGACTGAAGGAGTAATGATGGTACGGTGGTAGGTCTAGGCCTATACGTGGACTACGGTCATCACATGTAGCCAGTTGACATATAGCCCGATATTCCCAGTTTTTCGGAGAATACAACCTGAATACAACCAAATTTGACCTTTGAAATTATTCGAATTATGATCTTCTTAAGACTTAGTCGAGAACGAGACGAGGCCCCCATTGCGGCAGAGGCCCTGGGCTCGGGCCCAGTTGGCCCATGCCTTAAGATATCCCTGTCTATGCTTATTTCCAGAACTACTAAATGATCATTATTATTGTGTAAAGATGAGGAGAATGAAATGCTGGCCTAGGTTACAATTTCGTATCTCGGAGCTGAGTCAAATTTACGAGATTCTTTGCCAATAGTTCTTGTAACATTTTAACTGACGTTAACCTAAAACAACCAAGAATTAATTTTTAGAAATTTTCCAAATCACAGTAAATACATGGTGAGTTATATCTCAATCTAACTTTGAAAATAATGTTGAAGAATTAGACAGGGTAGAAAATTTTATATATAGTCACTCCTCTATTTTACAAAGTCGCTGAATAACCCGAAAAAAAGGTTCTTAATGGGAAAAATTCGTTAAATAGAGATTCAATTCCCATATGTTTTACATTTCTTGGTTCCTTGAAAAAGTTCCCAAATTAGAGATATTCGCAAAATAGAGATGCGTATAATAGAGCTCTGACTGTAGTTCATTTTTATGTAAGATTATACACAAAAAGGTAAAAAACGAATTCTCGTAATCTCTTTATGTATGTTTGAAAATTGTAGAACTCAAGGCAAGTAACAAACAATACCATTTCTTAAACTATGTAGGATTAGTTTAAGGCTTTGCATACACACTTGTCTCTTATCACAAATTTACTCATGGTATTTGATCCACTTCTAATCGTTTTTTTCGTCTTTATTTCTGTTGGGTATATATATCTATCTAAATAACTAATAATGATCATTATCTTAAATTATGATGGATCTGTAGCTTCGTCTAATATGTAACTTTATTATTCTTTTAATGTTTCTTTGCAATTACAGTCGAGCCTTATTTAACGAAGTCGCTAAATCCCCCGAAAAAAAGATGTTATATGGAAAATTTGTTAAACAGAGATTAATCTTCTATAATATAGTTTAAAAACCACATAAAACAAACTTCAAATTCATAAACTCTTAAATATTATATAAAAAAGTAATTATTCTCACAATTTTCTTGAAAATCAATATCTATTCATTTTATATGTCTAACCCATCGGAAAGAAATCTGCAAGTAAAACAAGCAAGAAGAAACATTGTCCAGAAATGCATTGTATTTTCAACGTTAAAAAATAATTTTATATTAAAAGTAAGGAATTTTTTAACGACATTTTCTAATTGTAAACCTGCAAGTAATTTTAAAAGTACATTGTTTTAAAACCAGTAATTTTAAGCATACACTACCACATGTGTCCTTAAATTTAATTACTGATAAAATCTGTTAGCTTTATTTGAGTTTTTTTTGAAAAAATTATGGCCACACATTTCATTGCTCTAGTTGAGTTAGGCACCTGGTAAAACCAGATCAAGATCATTGATCACCATAAAATGTGCTAAAGAGAGAAAAATGTCCTAAAACATTTTTAAAATAGTGAGGGGAAAATCGAATTGTAAGAGAAAAAGTTTGTTAAATAGAAAATGCACTTCGCTATTTGGAGTGAGTAAGTGATTGAGTGAGGGAATATTAACGTCGCACTGTTCAGCTACACAATGGCTTTTGGTGATGGGCCTCGTAATTTTGAACCATGGTCAAGTGACGAGGATGACACCTGAGCTAGCACCTCCCTTCCTCTAACTACCACATCATACCAACGGGAGGACGTTTGAGCTCTCGACAGATTTAACGTGCATCGCTCCCCTACACGGCTCGCTATTCGGAGGTCATTTTACAAATAAAATCGTAAAATGTTCTTGGTTCTAGGAAAAAGTTCGCAAAATAAAGAAATTCGAAAAATAGAGGTTCGTTATATGGATGTTCGACTGTGTTTATTGAATAGCATGTTTTCTGCAGTATTTGGTTTCCATAGATGGCAACATGTTTTTCTACTTTTTTCAGTTAAAGTGTCTTTAAAAGTAAATAAAAAGTTTCAGAAAACTTTATAAACAAATTCAATAATTTGAAAGATTCAAAGGAAAATCCAGTCTAGACTCCTGAAAACACCATCCATTGACAAAACACTTTTTATGTTGTTGTTGACTAAATGACTTTGAAGTTTTCAAAACTATGTTTATTGATGCTTTTTGCTCTATGTACAGTAAAACTTCTCTTGATTTTTTCCCCTTTCATCCGATAAATAGGAAAATCGAAGAAAAAGTTTTCCTTTCACATATTCGAGAAAACTGATCCTTTTTCAAAAAGAAAAGCCTCCGTGAATTCGACTTTACATAATACTTAATCTCAACTTTTACAGAAAAAGAATAAACAACACTTTATTACATTCTAAAGGAGTCAATTCCTCACTCGATCCATATTTACAAAGGAAAAACAACATCTCACCAAAGATGATTTTCGTAAATTTTGCCTCGGGCGTCAGTACAGAATCTTCAGTGATTACACTTGCTGAGTTTCCAGCCTCTATTGAAAAGGGTACAGAGAAATGAAACAATTTTTTTACCATTGCTAAATTTTTTGAACCTTGCGAAAAAGCAAAGAAGCCAGGCAGCCAGCCATCCAGTTTTGTGTGCAAGGCTCTTTTACAAAAAAGAATTTTTAAGGTACAAGACATTCCTGAAGGTTCCTTTTGTTAGAGCGTAAGTGGAAGAAGGGAGGAAAGTGCCATCGGCACTGCCAGTGGCAAACAAAAGGAAATAGCAGAATAAAAAAAGGGACTTTTTTTTCACAACATTGCTGCCATCGAAACTAAATAAAGAGCTAAGGTTTAAGTCTTTGATGATATCCATTTACCTGCCTTAATGGCTTTCGCTTCAGAAATTGAAAGGACTCGAACGGTAGGAGGTATGTTTTATCTATTTGCGCCAAGAGCTAGCTATAAAAGGAAGTGTTCATTGTCCTCCAGTATTTGACGTTTCACTGAGAAGACTGCCGTTAATAGCTAATTAAATATGTAACATTGTTAAAAACTTCTTTAATATTGTACCTTCCTATCGACTCAATCGAAAATAGAACGTTGGCTCTTAATTTAAGCAGCTTTTTTTTTAGTTTACCTTATCGAGATTAAGTGCATTTATCTAGGATTTTTCAACAAGAAACCCGCCAACAATAGTGTTCATTAGAAATTCACTCAGAAAGTGTGATTAAAGAGAGATGCGTAAAGAAGTTGGCGTGGAAATTGATCCCTTAAGGCTATTCTTTCTTAAAGGGTCCTTGCGTGGACAAGGCTTGTAATTCGTGTTTTTTATGTGTCTGCGACAGTGAAAACAGAATTAGTAATTGACGAGGGAACCCTTTGCCACTTAGGTTGTAAAAGGGGATACTAACCCGTCTAATTTGTATCACAGAAAGGAAGTTGTTTGGCTTCCAAAAAGAAAGTTTTCTGCTTGAGTCTGAGTCATTCTTTTCCATTTAAGGTACTTTGAGAAATATCTGAATTTTAAAAAGAATTTTATGTGAATTTCAGATGGCTTTTATTGGCACTTTCCGTGCGAGAAATAGAGGATATTTTATTGAGCGTGTTAAGATTCATAAATGAACAAATTTAGTACTTTTAATTTCGATTTATTTTTAATTTTTTTATACTGTTTTCGACTAATTTTAAGGAATAGGACCCCAATTCAATTGCTCAGATATAAAAGTATCTGTAGTATTGTATCAGATATAAAAGTATCTGGCTTCACTATTCTGTATAGAATCACTTATTTTATCATATTACTCATTTTTATCCCAGGTGACACTATTAGTTCTCACTCTCTCCCTATATTTATTTATTTATATCTTGTTCAAATGTTCACTCGTTAATAAAATACTTGCTATTCATCCATTCAAGTTCAAATACATTTTTTTAAACTTGTTAATACAGTTTTTTCAAAAATTTATTCATTAATTAAATTGAAAAATGAGTAAATAGTAACAAACAAAAATAATAGTCCAACAGCATGCATAGAAAAAAAAATTGTTTGTTGTCCCTGTAGCGCAATGGATAGCGCTCTGGACTTCTAATCCAAAGATCACGGCTTCGAATCCCACCTGAAATGGTCTAATTTCTGAGAATGCGATTTCTTTTTTACTATACTATTTTATTAGAATAATTAAATTTAATTAATGAATAAAAGTAACAAACAAACAAAAATAGTGCAACACCATATATAGAAAGAAAAGCGGAAAACTTCAAGGAAAATTTGTTTTCTTTTTTGTCACTTAATATTGTGATTCGGTCATATGCATATCCATATTTATATTAATTATTAATAAAAGGTAATTAAAATAAAATGTTTTTTTGTTGACCTAAGTAGGGCTTGACTTAATTTTTTTTTATATTACTTGTTTCCTTTATAAAATGCGTTTCGCGTTTTTCTCCTATACCATAATGCTAAACCGAGCTATCCCTTTACATGTTAAAAGGAAAAACTGATTATTTATGAAATATTTTGAAATTTTATAAAAAATTAGGCATTTTTTCTGCCCGAAAATGTGCTCCGCGTGAAGTTCCCGCTCTTGTGTATATGGCGAACACAGCGTTAAGCGACTCATCTCTCATTCACCCATCACGAGATATCCGGAACTATTAGACATACAGTTTTGAAATTTGGCAGGCATATTCCTTTTATTGAAAAAGAGATCCATTAATAAGGGTTAAGAGAGCCCATTAGATAGGCTAATGGTTAAGGGAGCATATTAGATAAAAAGTTTCCGCTTTTGAACTATTACACCTACAGGCTTGAAATTTGCTAAGCATGTTTCTTTTGTCGAGTCTAGATCCTCTAGCGAATGGAGATTGCGTAATCTACTCCAAAGGGTTGTTGCGAAAAGCAAAAATTAGCAGAAATTCCCGTTTTTGAATCATTGCATCCAAGCTAGCTTGAAATTTGGCAAATGTATTTCTTTTACTGAGTAGAAATTCACTAAGAAAGAGTTATGTGGATATCAACTACCAAGGGGAGGGTATGAGTGCGCTATAGATTTTAAAAAAATCCTTGATTTTGGTATATTAGAAATACGGATTTAAAATTAGGTAAGCATGTTTCTTTTCTTGAGTAGAAATCTGATAAAAAAAAGTTTTTTAGGAAATCGACTGAAGGGTGGTGGGGACGGCTGCAAGAGCGTAAATGAGTCCTGTCCTTTTCAAATCAAGAGACTAGAGCTGTAAGAGTAGTTTTCAATATACTCAAAAGCTAATGCTAGGACTAGGATAACAATAAACTAAAAAGAATGTATAGACTTCTAGAATCATCAAATAGCCAGCGAAGTGGGTGATTAATAGCTAGTTTATAATACATAGTTAGCGTTTTTACATTATTATGTGAAGCATGAATTCCTAAAATATTCTAAATTAGGGAGATGTATTTTTCGCGGTATTTATATTTTTCTTATTGCGTATTTATATGTATTAACTGCGTTAACATGTAGTAAAAAACTGGATAAAGAAAAACATTCTTAGAGATACATTCTTAGAGCGTATTGGAATATAGTTAATTTAAGAATGTTATGTGTTGTGCAAAAACTTCATGTGACTCTAGTTTTTCTGTTTTATAAATTTATTTGTAAGATCAACATTTGCTCAATAATTAACGATACTTTGCCTAATGTTGAAATACGTTTTCAATTCTAAGCTTCTTTTTAAATTTGAGAAATCTCCAATATACACTAATTCGAATCGAAGCATCCAAATGTGTACCTTGGTATATCATAATGCATTCTTAAAATTTTGAAATATTCAATAAAAACTCTGTTTATTTTAACATGTAAAGTAAAGAGTGTAATATGGACTAAATTCATGTGATTTCATAGTTGTGTAACGGATCTATCGGCGAACCTTCAACTAATCCTCTTGGGGTAAATTTATTTATTTATAACTGTATGTGTGTGTTCTATTGAAAACTTTCTCCCGAAGAAGAAGACTTGGTTTATTCAAAAGAGTTGTCTATTTAAGCATTGACATTTAGGTAAGCAATGTTAGTCGATGTATAGTCGCTGGATGGTCAATTATTGATAATTGGAAAATAAGTTATGAGACTGAGCTTAAGAATTACAACCGTAGGTCGTACAAGTAAAAGATTTACCATGAAGTCTAGCGTAGAAGTCCAGAGTGCTCCAAGAGTAAGTGGGGTAGATCATGTGTTAAGTATCCTTAAGCCGTGTGATTGCTCTTCTAATCAGTTGCATGGTGCATTTCCTACCTTTAGTTGTTTGGATTAAGTTAGTGGAATAATAAATCTGAGTTTGAAACCGGTTATATCTGATCTTTACTCGAACCCCCAAACGCAAATAACCGCTAGCCGGTTGTTACAGAGACACATAACTGAAGTCACTTATCTCCAGCCAATTTATTCGTAAATTCATCTGACGTCACAGTCACATGATAAATGCAATCCCATGCTTAAAGCCAATCAATTCAGGCGCTTCGCTGTTGCCAACTTTGTTTTTTTATAGAAACGTTATTTTGTAAGTACATATATTTTTCAACAATAATAATGTACATACGTACACAAAATGTCCTCGATTTAAAAGTACGCGTATAATATAAGAATTTTTTTTTTGTTTTATTTGAAGACTCATTGAAGAAGACTTGAACATCATCACCCAATTGTCGGAATTGGGTGTGTGTGATGTTGAAATTATATCCAACTTTTACAATTAATACAGATTCCTTCTATGAAGAGCACATCACTGCATGTATCACGTGACCATCATGAATGTAGCCCTTTATTTTTCAATTCATATGAAATTAAATATTTAACATATTTTATAAAAGAAAAAAAACGGATCAGATACAAAAAAACTGATTAAATCAAATATTAAAAATTGATTTTTCTTAAGTATCCAATATTCTTTTTAATTTAAGTTTCTTTTTTTTATTGTTTCTTACGTATTTTTATATATCTGTATATGTATATATGCACTCTGTAAAGATATATACGCTTAAGATCTACTCGCATAGCATATCAGCCATATGCATGGCCAAAGAAAGATAAAATGGTTATTTTTAACAAGATTGAACTAAAATAAAAACACATAGTTAAAATCATTTTAAATGAATAAGATGAACTTTGTTCATTGAAAATCATGTTTCGATTATTTGTGAATATATTTAATACAAGGGCAAACATTCTCTGTAAAAAGAATTGCATAATTAAGTCAGCAAATGGGCTGCAATTTTAAATCTTATATAATAATTTACAACGAATTATTTTAAAGAGTGAAAAAAAAATTGTGATATATTTTTATTCGAATTCTCTACAATTAGGAATATTTAAAAAACGATTCCGATTAAAAAAATTTTGTTCACGTTTGTACAATTATACATTTTTTGCTTCTAGAATTGTGCTATTTTATCTTTAAATTCTTCGTTTTTTTCCAAAAAAGAGATTCTTTTAGAATTGTTTTTAGCTTAATTTTATTACCAAACCGTTATGTATGCCATTTTCGGGTCATTAGTTCCAGCAATTGAGGCTCATTTTGAAGCAATAAAAATAAATTCGAATTTACAGAAAAGAAGAATCAATTTATTTTATTAGATTCCGCAACTCAACTCGAATGGAAAACATATTTTTATGCTAAGCCTTTAATCACTCGAATACTTTAAATGGCGCGTTTTAATTTATAAAAGAAGTTTATACATTTCTTTAAAAACCATTCTTTTATTTCTCCGATAGATGTGTTTAATCCTACTTTAAATTCATTTTACATTGTTGCACTTTTCGAACTTTTCCATTAACATTTTTTTTACCAGGTCATTAGAAAATTTCTACTTTGGTTTGATTTTTACCTTTATTTTTTCTCCCCCATCTCTGTGTTTAAACGGTATTTAAAGGTTAGGTAGGAACTTCGCCATTAAAGTTCTCGAGTTACTGTTGCCATTTTCGAAAATTGAAGTTGCTGGTTTAAACTCTAATGAGGCAGACGATTTTCCCGATAGCTAAAACGGAACTCTTTAATGAGGCTCTTTTGGCAGCGTAATTGTGTCGTAATTTGCGTCATCGGGCGAACGACTTTTGAATATTGAGAGATCCCGAGTCTTGAAATAAAATTCGGTTACAGTTTACGGATATTAACAGATATTATTTTTTTTCCTTGCTTGCTTTATTATAGAGCTTTTATTACGATAAAAATAATTGATTGTGAGAAAAAAGAATCTTGAAAATCGTGATTTCGAAATATGAAAATGAAACATGACAATTTTTCTTTCATCTTACTCAATTTGTTTTGTTTTAAGACTATTTAGCTGTAATTATGCATTGTGAAAGTCATTTATTAGATATTTTTTACTCTAGACAATTGATCCATGTTTGTTTCTTATCGGTCTTTATTAGCCTTCTTTTATTTTTAATTTTTGAAAGAACAATTATTCTTGGTTCGCTTTTCAAAATTATTATACTCTCGATATTTTTCTATCCTTTTTTTTTTAACCTTTTTCCTATTTAAAATAATTTATCTCTATGAGCAATCATATTGAACAATATTTCTAGAATTATTTTGCCATTTTCATAAGCTAAAATCCAGCAAATGATGGGAAATACAATTCACTGTGACGTAATTTTATTTGTCGTATAATGAGTACCTATACTTTCAAACTGCAATTTTTAATGTTTAGGGGTACGACCAGGGGCGAATTAAGCGGGTGTCGAACCTGGCAGCCGATTTTATCGAGATGTAAAAAAGATCCTAATGTAGAAAAACTTTTGAAAATATTTTTAACAATACCGATATCGAATGCATCAAGTGAATGATCTTTTTTAGTTTTAAAACGTGTTAAAAATAATTTAAGAAGTACTATGGGAGAAAAGAGAAAGTGAACAACATGGCCATATTATATACAGAATAAAATGTTTTGGACAAAATAGATATGGTGAAAATAATTGATGAATTTGTCAAAGAGAAATCAAACTGTATAGCAAAACTGTAAGCTCTTAAGTAAGGTTTTTAATTTTTTTCTTCAGTTAAGATTTTTTCTTTAGCCGATAAGTTTTTTTTTTTTTTTTTTTTTTTTTTTTTTTTTTTGCAATACATTTTATTTTGGGGAATTTAAAGTGACTCTTTTCACTAATTTAGTTTTTCGACTCTTAAGTCCCATGGGCCTCAAACCTTTTACCGCCAGGGGCCTCCAATTACCTTAATCCGCCTCTGGGTTCGACGCGCACCTTTTTTTACATCGAAATTTGAAATGTGCATGTGCAACACTATTTCGAAATCTCGAAGTAGTATGCGAGTGAATAAAAATGCAAGGAATAAAATTAAATCTGATATAATTCAAAAAAGTCATTTAAAAATGTAGTATAACTAAAAATCTTGTTGGAACGAACGATAATTATTTATTTATGGGTCAGAGAAACAGTGTTGGTGAAAAAAAGGAAAAAGAATTCGATGATGTGCCTGAAGATATAATGGAAAACGACTGTGACGAAATTTTTATCTCATCCAATCATAAAAGCTCATAAGCTAAATAATTTCTTTTAAATACTTTTATTTTGTTTCATGTAAAAACCTGTTTTTTTTTCTTTTATAATCATCTTTTCTTCATGGTGTGAACACCTCTTTGAGAAGATATTATTAACACTTTTACAAATCGAATACCGATTCTCATAGTTTTCCCAATGAAACCTGTGACAACCACCTTAATATTGGGATGGTTGGGCTTCCCCAATCATCAGTGTACGAGAGTAAGAAGGACGATTAGCCATAGTCAAACTAGCACAATTCACTTACAAGTCTCAACAATCTAACAAACCTGAACAACCCGAGATTAGGAAATGCACCGTAAACTAATTAAGGGAGCAATTGCGAGGAAGACGATATAAGTAAATTTAGTTATAAATTTAATAACTTACTTTAAGCCAATGCTAATCCGATTCAATTATCTAATTGACAAATCGTCAATTATAAATATTAAGCAGATACTCAACTGAACACTTTCGTCTAGCTTTCTATTAACTTACATTAATCCTCAGAGTTACCATTTAGCTTCTAACCTCTCTCTTTCTCTCGAACCCGAAAGCAAATGCTTAAATACACGACATAATTTACATAGGCCGCGTCTTCTTCTTCGGGAGGAAGTTTTCAATTGAATAATATTTAAAGAAAGAATTTCCCCAAGAGGATTATTAAGAGGAACGCGAATAAACCCTTTACTATATTGTAATTTAGCTAATGTAGAATGGCAACACTTGTTATTCGGTTTTGTTTTGATCTAATGTAGAATGTGCATATTTCGTATTCATTAGATTAAATATTTATCTTTGATGAAATCTACTGAGTGGCCGCCCATCCGTTATAGTGGTTAGTGACGCTGACTGCGGTGCCGTTGGGCCTGAGATCGAATCCCGGAGAAGGCATGGATATTTGTGTTGTAATCTTTCCTTCTGTGACGGATCTATACGCGTCCTCTTACTAACTCCTTGGGGATTCCTTTAGGGCAAGGATTCTTTCAACCAACTTTCCCCGAAGACAAGTAAACGTGATTATGCAAATTAAGTTTAATATATATATATATTCTGTATTCGCGAGTTTTAAGAGGTTAGTGAAGTGAGAATCAAAGAGTTAGTGAAGTGAGAATTGAAGATTACTGAAGTGAGAATAGCTCGGATGTGAAGTGAATTAATGAGAAGCTAGCAATCCGGCAGTAGTAAGTAAACAGTGTACGACGAGTGAAGTTGGAATCTCTAAGAAGTGCTGAAGTCAACTATTAGTGTTCAAGGCTGCGTCGAGTAGTTAAAGAATTGCAAGAGTTCAGGTACTGTGCTCCTTTTTTAAGTAGAAGTTAGAGAGTTAAATTATTAGCGCACTATCAAAGCAAAAAAACGAGCTTTGTATAAGTTATCGTAGGAATATATTTGAATGGTCGTATATATTGTCCCCACTCTATCTGGTCTCACCTTAGTTTTCTAGTTGTTGATCAAATTTATCTTAATTGGATTATTATTGTGTCTGTGTTGAATATTGTGACAAGTAAACAATTGAAGTGCATCATGTCGTCTGATCAATTAGTTCCTCCCACACATCTAGCAGGGTTAGAGGGCAGAAGGAATAATAATTCCTTACACTTCTTTCCTTTATGTTGTTGTAAGCCCCCGTGTAAGCCCCCATTGTGTGGTGCACGGGGTTAAAAAATTTTCTCAATAAAAAAAATCTACGGAGTTGCTGTCTTAAGAAATTACCTTCATCGCAACAACAATAGGACTTTATAAACTTATTCTACCAACAATTAAAACAAAAGAAGCAAGAATATGCAGAAAACCGATAGAATCTGACACATGTCTGGAAAATATGCTACATACTATCAAAGGCACGGACTGGAATAACTACAAGTGGCATCTATTCATTATCCAATTAAAGAACATCACAAAGAAGAGGAAAACTTATTACACAGGACTACACTGGGAGGGAAATCGCAAGAATGGAATGATTTTGTGTGTAACTAGTCTCCCTTTTGTCCATCCCCCATCGATCTCGGGAGCGAAGAAAAGAACCGATACAAAACCCCTCCACAACAACAAAAAAGGGCTCCCGCCAACCTCATTTCGTCGATGGCAAAAGAAACAGATCTATAAAGATGTTCCAAGGATAAGTCTCCGATAATTTAGTGTATTCGATTACAATTCCCTGATAATTCTCGGTCCTTTTCTTTCCCCAACCACCCTTCAGCATTTGCCTCGAGAAGATAACACTCATTTGTGTTTTATTTATCCCTCGTAGAGCTGGTTAATTCAGATTCATGAATCGCGATTAAGCAAGCAATTCTTCTGGTATAGTTTTGCTGCAGGACTCGTGTGTTTCGTAATTGAATTTAGTGTTTTCTGTTAATGTGTAAATGCTGTAATGTTATGCGAAAGAAACGTAGGTTGGTTTGTTACATAGAGAAAATGAGGTGAATATAGTAATGTATCTGCTTAGAATTTAGTTCGAATCTTTTAAAGAAAGTATTCGCTTATAAAAATGAGTGTATTCGGGCTTTTATTCGATTGTTGAAAATTAACCTTTTAATAAGAAAAGTTTTGTTACAAAAAATGAATATTTAATCCCCCCCCCCCTCCCATTTAAAGCTTTATAACAGCGGTCGTCAACCCTTACAACACTTCGTGAGCCACTAAATACGTAACTTTATATTTGGCGGACCACTAATATGAATGTAGAGAAAAAGGTAAATGCATAATAATAATAATAATAATCAAAAAAACTTTTATTTTATTAATGTGAAATGCACCTATTAAAGGTAACAAAATTATAGAATAATGTATTTTTTTTTTTAAATTAAATATTTTGCTTTATTTAAATACTATGCATTTGCATTGCAATTTTTGTTCCCGATATTCGAATTAGGGGATATGTCATTTATTTATGTCTCAATCTACACTGCTAGACACACAAAATGCAACACCCTGAAGGAAGCATGCAAGCCATGTGAAATTTACATCATGCGTTGGCGGCGATGAAATATGCAAATCCTTAGCATTATCACGGGCGACCGTAGCGCCACCCGCAAGCGCTGCATAAGGGAAGAACAAATTAGCGATTTAAAGAACGGCATATTTTGTGGTAAGCTGTTTGCTTATGCCTCGTGGAAGACATCAAACGTCTTTAGACCAAGTTTCTGAATTTGAAGGAGGAAGAATAGAAGCCTATAGGGATTGCGGATTATCCTTCAGAAAAATCAGTCAACGTGTTGGACGAAACCAAGCAATTGTGATGCGGATCTGTCATCGCTGGATGCAGGAGGAAATGGTGGATCGACAGGGCCGATCACACCCACCTCGTTGCATCACTGCCCATCATGACAGTCGGATTGTGCGCATGGCAGTGATGCATCGCGCAGCTACATCACGAACCATAGTACAGCAGATTCAGTCTGTTACGCATCATTCGGTGTCCACTCATACCATTCGACGCCGTTTGCAGCAAAGTGGAATGTCTGCAAGGTGTCCATTGCTTCGTTTACCTTTGACTGGAAACTACAGGCGATGGTGCGATGAACGGTGGAGATATACAACGGAATGGAATGACATTGTATTTACTGACGAATTTCGTTTCTGCCTGCAACATCACGATGGTCAGATTCGAGTTTGGAGACACCGTAGTGAGAGGCTGCTGAATTGTTGCGTTATGCATCGCCACACTGGTCCTGCACCCGGTATTATAGTTTTGGGTGGTATTGGATTTCACTGCCGCACCCTTCTAATACGCTTTGCCGGTACACTGAACAACCAGCGCTTCATCTCTGAAGTGTTGGAGCCCGTGGTACCCCCATACATTCAGCGCTGACATCAGCCATATTCCTACAAGATAATGCGCGACCACACGTATAACGCAATGTTCAAGAGTTCTTCTTTACCCATCTGACTGAATTGTTTCCTTAACCTGCTTGTTCTGCCGATCTATCGCCAATGGAAAACGCGTGGTGCATTCTTGCACAAGGACTGGCCCGGGATCAACCACCAGATCAACTTTGGCAATATGTGGATGCCGCATGAACTGCTGTACCCAAATGATACATTCAAAGCCTCTTTGATTTTATGCCGAGGCGTGTGGTAGTGGTTATAGACAATAATGAAGGCTACAGGCTACACTAACTATTGATTTTTGTCATCATCCCCACGTCACAAGAAGCTGTAATTTTAATCGTTTGACCTTTATACATCATATTATCTGCCAAATAAATTTCGCTGTGATATCTCTGGTCCTTCTTGGTGGCATTTTATGTGGGCAACAGTGTACATTAGTATATCACTGAAAGGATATTTACGAAAAGGACAAACCGTCAACGCAAAGCAATATTGTGATGTTCCCGTTTTCCTTTCCCTAATTGCTTGAAAAAAGTGGCCTAAATGGGTGGTCAAGAATTCTGACCCCTGTTCCCACGACCATCCCTTAGAATCCGAGAGCGGACATATCCCCGGCCTGAGTGGATTTCCGTTTCCCACGCATCTCGGACTACAACGTGTCTGGGGAGGAGAGCCCACATTATGCGCCGGAAAGGATCCCACGCTTTGAGGAGCCGACGGACAAGAGATGTAAGAAGAGCCGAAAGAAGGAGGAACTTTAAAAGGCGACTTTAAAGAGAACGACTTTAAAAGGTACGGCGTCAGAATTTGAGGGCGAGAACCGTTCAGAGGCCTCTCTAGCGTATACAGCTAGAAACCAACTACGTTTGCACCCACGATTAAAGTCGGATACCGAAAACCAAAAGGACGGTGTCCCCTATTGCAGATAAAAAGGTGTCGACTTCACGTGATCCTCATGATAATGAGGATGTTTTAGATAAGCTGAACTTTACTGTGAAAGAGACTATAAAACTGTGATCCCAATCTCGGAACGATTGTAAAAGTATTCAAGATAATTTTCACTTTAATAAATTGTTTTGATAAGCTGATTCAAGTCACTACAATATCAACAAACTGAAGTGTTGTGCCGCCAATTTAAGACGATTGCCAACTCTCACTTTCAAATATGTCTAGAAACACTTTCAAAAATCACTAAACTCAGAATGAATTTCGCTAAAAGTAGTAGTTTAAATTTTTTTTTAAAGTATAATCCGTATTTCATTGTACGTTTTGTTTCTCGTTCTTTTTTAAATTGTATTTTCATAAAAAATATAAATAATGTCCAGTTTTTCTGCTGACCATCAAAACTTTTTCGTTTGCGACTGCTGCTGTATAACATAGTATGAAGTTTTGCGCTTTTTTTTTTTCTCTTCTGGTTCTGAAATGTTCTACAGAAATCTGTTTTTGGCTTAGAGTTTTGGAAGATAATGCTGTCAATTCCAATTGTACTCTTGCATCTACACATTCCAGCTCTGTAAAATCTGGATAACAGGTCTCTTTTTGCTCAAATGGAATTTTTGTTAATCTAAAAGGGGGCTTACATTTTGTCATAAATCTTGGAAAGCATTAGCAAAACACATAAAAACTGAATTAAAATTCTTAAGTGCTCTGAATTTAAATATTAAAGATTCTTGAAATTTCAAGTACATATAATTTATATTGAAGTCTTTTACGCAGTTAAAAGCAAATTTATTAAAAAAAATTTTTTTTTTGTTCGGTTAGTTTCATAATATCGCCCCCAAGTATTTGTTACATCAATATGAGGAGATTTAAACTTAAAAAATAGGTTTAAAATCAATGTTTAAACGGAATCTTATCTTAAAAATTAGGTTCTATAAAATTAGTCAATCGTGAAATGAAATTTGCCACTAAAATGTATGTTTTGTAAAAATAGAGATAAAATCAGTCTTTTATTGAATAGAAGCAATCAAAACTAATCACCTATTACAAGAATGTAAATTAAAATCTTAAGAATAATGGAGGAATATTTTTAAAGCGAAGAGAAAGTTTAAATTAAAGTTGTTTTTTTTTTACTTATTTCTAATGGGCTGCTAATTGGTGTTTTACCATTTGCAGACCTAGTTCATTCACCGGAAGCTGGCATCTTTTTTTGGTGCGGCACCATATAGGTGAATACCAATTGAGGCAGGTAATTTTGACACCCGGTTTCCTCCTAAGAGAGAGGACCTGAGCTCTGACGATGCTAACCTATCGAAGGATTTAATTTTGCCGCTAGCACCCAAGCCAAACAGACACTTTATGTATTTTTTACATGCCGTATAATCATACGACATGGCCGCTGACGATTTCCTGCACCATGGAAATCCACCGACTTGGACCGGGGTTGAACCCGCAACCTTAGGTGCAGAAGGCCAGCGACAAACCAACCATGCCACCCAGCCGGCAGGTCAAATTAAAGTCAGAAGAAGGAAATGCTACTGAAAGTGAGGGGACCCAGTTAAATCTTCAGGGTGATAAATTTTTTCCTGTTTTCTGTTAAAATTTGGTCTACAAAAAAAAAAAATTCTAAAGAACAGAGTCCACCGAAATTAATATTATTGTGTAATGTAGTATTTACTTTGTTAAATTATTTTAAACTTACAGATTTAAAAAAATATCTTGAACTGCGACCCGGATGATACTTTTACTCTCACCCATGCGTTTGCTGTCTTTTATAAACAAAGATGAGCAAGTCTTGTCAATCTTTCCCTATTTTTGACCCTCCTCTTTGTCAATCAATACTTACCTTCCCCTTCCCCCGGCTTTCACCTTATGCCTCGATCAGAGATAAGCACATATCTAACAATTGTTTTCATGATACATTTGGCAGCTTGTAAATTGGTGAGAATTCGGTGTCATTCAACATTCAACTGATAATGGTAAGCTACATTGTACAGTGAAAATCGCTCAACACAAAACTGAAGGGACTGAAGTGTCTTTTTTTTTTTTTGTTTAAGGATATCGCAAAAAAAAAAAAAAAAAACTTGCATCCACAAAATTAATTTTATTAGAGTTTGTTTTATTTACATATAGATGTATATAGACATGAATTTAATAAAAATCAATGAAACAAAAACATTCACAAATTTAATTCAGAATTCTCAAATTTTTTTGAAAAACAAAACTTTTATTTGAGTTTTTGGAAAATAATCTGATGTTTTCTTTGCGTTGTTTTTTAGCATCAAATTGTTCTATATTGTCCGTTTTATTATTCATTCCACCATTGGAGAATGTGCGTCTAATAATTGAGCATACTTTCCATGACGTTCCTTATTTTGGATGATGTGGCAACAGCAGATGCATTATCCATTTCATTTTCATCGTCGGAATCTGTATGAATGATATCTTTTGTGCTTTGAACAAACTCCAAAATGTCTTTGTCTGCCATAAAATTGGGGTTGTACCCACATTATCATCATCTATTGCAATGAATTCTACCAATAATACAATATGACAGTCCAATCCGGCTGGTGTTTTCCGCATTTTGTTCATACGCAAAAGAAGAGAGAAAAAAATCCTTTCGTGTTAATCGATTTTTGTTTCGTGTTAAGAGAAAAAATACATGATAATACACAGTAGTTTGACGAGACCGTTGTATTACTTCGTGTTTCCCAATATTTCGTCTTGTTTTCGCGTTGAACGTATTTCACTATATATGATAAATGCTTTACGAAGTATCACACGTTTTGAGCAAAGTGAAGAACGTAAATAACTCTGAAAATTATTATAAGAACTCTAGTGTTATAAAATTTAATATGTTCAAATATTTTCTTACATAATTCACTCAAAATAAGCATCTGGAAATGAGAAATCGAAAAAAAAATACGTTACTCAAGAAATCTTAAAATAACGTATATGTAAAAGCTAAACCATACATTAGATTTAAAACTTCTAATTATCTTCCGAAAGCGCGGGCGAGTTCTTAATTACTTGTTCTTACATACTTTTGAATTTTTTTATCACAACATAAAAACGAAACGTTATTTTTTTAACTAACAATAAATGTTTGTTTTTATTTGTATAACTTTTTAGTTATTTTTTTTAAAGTGATGTGAAGTAGTATATAATAGGCTTTGCTTCTTCATTTTAAAAAACAACTTCGTTTTCAAAGCAACCTTTTTCACTGCTTAGATAGAGAAGAAAAAGCAGTTGTTAAAAAAATATTCCTTTTCAAAAATATTAGAAGTGTTTTCATGCGAATTTTTTGAACTCTAAAATTGCGCACTCGGAAAATACCTCGTTATTTCATTACTAATGAAAATAAAGTAAGAATTAGATCTGTTAAAAATAACTTCTCCTTCACCAAAAAAGAATCTTTTTAGAAGTTTTGTTGTGTGTTAACTTTAATGTAATAAATAAACTTTGACATAAAAAAAAGATTTTTTAAGTATTTAACAAAGAATACTTGAAAAAACTTTACAGTTGTTGCTTTTAAACATTTCTGCAGTATCACTGTATATTTTCTGCTACTTTTTTAATTACAAATATACTTTAGCATCGTTGTAGGAACTTTTAAGGAGATAAATCTAGGATTTTCTCAAAAGTTTTGTTTATTGGCGTATATTAACATTGAGTAGGCTTTTAACGTTTCCTTGATTGCAAGTTTAAAGAGAAATACGAAATTTTTCCTTGATTTTCTTTAGATATCTGGCAGGTAGATGTCGTATTGATTATTCAAGTTGTACTGATTGTATTGATAGTTAAACTTATGACATTTTTTCTTCTGTGTTATTTCCTTTTTGAAGTAATATTTTATTCATTCTTTTTCTTTAGAGCCTAAGTATCTTTTTTAGAATTCTTTATTTCAAACGAAAAAAATTTTATATTTCGAATCATGCTATTTAATAAAATGGATTACCGCCATTGCAGTTATTATGCTGATGTTTTTGGAAAGTAACTGTTTTAATCTCAGAATGACCTCTAACTTTGTGAGTTATATAGCTGCTATTGCAGAATTTTATCATTTTTCCAGTTAAGTAGTTTGATTAGTAAAATCTCTAGATAAGGTTACTATTATTTTAATTCTCTGTCGGCCATTTTGAATTCTTGAACATAATGTTAATCACATGAAAATTCTACTTCTTATATAAGTACATCGATAAGAATGCAATTAAGTGAATTCAAAAAGGCAAAAAATTAAGAAATGACAATGCATAAAATCAAGAGAATTTCATCGTTTACTCAATTAGATTATTTTAAGAAATTGGAATCCGCGAGAGAGAAAAGCAATAAGAAAAACGATATAATTGTACCATTACCGAATTCAAAAAGTAAACCAATCAGTCGGAATCACAGGATCTATTTTGACCAATGAAATTGCAAACTCACAGTTGAGTAATTGGAGTTTAACAAATAATGGCGAAATGAAGTCTTAATACTGTTACTAAACTCCAAGTTTCATAGTCCGGTCTAGTTAACAGAAAATACAGTCCTTAGTTATATTAACAAGGTGCACAATCGACTCAAAAATGAATATTCCCTCTAAATCAGTGATTCCCAAAGTGGTCCCCAGGGGTCTATGACAACATGCAGGGGGTCCACGTCAGCGAAAAAATGATTTGAGGGTCCATGTGTTGTAAATGGGGGTCTACGATAGTAACTCTCATTAAACCAAATCATGAATTTAATTTTAAAAGAAAATTTATCTAGTGGGAACCAGATTTACCTGTTTAACACATTAAATTTAATGAAGTTAATTTGCAGTTGCAAGAACCTTCATTTCGGCGTTTCTTGCCATAATTAAGCTAAGGAGTATAATATTGGACGTCCCAAATTTTTTCCCTAGCTTCTCAATTTGTCATATTTGTATGGTAATACCACATTAGGCAATTAATTCATGTGGTCACATTGGAAGAAAAAAAATAAATGTCGTATTACAAGAGGAACTGATTGGCATAGGCACTAAGAAGATCTTAAAATAAAATTTAGAAACGGATGTCAGCAATTTTAGAAGCACCAGAACGGATGAAACACCAGATTCATCCCCCCCCCCATTAAAAGCATTTGTTTGTTGCTCATTTACTTCATGCAGCAGCTATTTTAAGTATTAATTTTATTTTAATTTAATTAACATGTGTGTCTTAGGTTTTAAACACTGTACTTCACTCCAGTTAGAAATTTAAATATTTTAAATAAAGTATAGCTCTATACCAGCTGTCAAAAAGACATTTCAGTTGATAATTTTGCAAAATTTCATTATTAGGTAAGTACTACCCAAAACCGAAAAACATGGCAAGGGGTCTATGGGACAAGATGCTCCGACGATCATCCATGATAAAACTACAATTTCTACCCACAAAAAATTATCCTATTTTAACCATTCATGTTGTGTTTTCTAATTCGTAAAACAAACCTTTAAACGAAACGAAAACCTTTGTGTTAATATCGCATTATTCTTTGTTAAAGCAACGAACGAAATCCAATACCTTCATCCTCAAACTATATTTTAGTTGTACCAAAAAACATACACGTATCGAACATTTATTACAAATAGACACCTAATGTTTATTTCATACCACTATCAACCAAGACGTCTCGCAACAAATAACTATGTTGAGGATCATTATGTGGCCCTGATCTATCTTCTTTGATCTATATCTGGGTTTAGATATTTTTTTGAACCATCCGTTTCGCTGCCAGATAAAGATCTGTCTGCTATTAAAGTGTCGGTTACGGATGCAGTTAGTCTGTG
Organism: Trichonephila clavata; assembly: GCA_019973975.1. Lineage (NCBI taxonomy): Eukaryota > Metazoa > Arthropoda > Arachnida > Araneae > Nephilidae > Trichonephila > Trichonephila clavata. The sequence continues at coordinate 75,288 of BMAO01029558.1, read as the reverse complement.
ATGAACTGATGTGTTGACAGCGAACTCCCATTTATATCGCTGGTAGTTAACTGTGACGGAGGAGAGCAATTTGCAGCACATTTCCTTCGGACTTTATTGGTTTTGCTGTATTTCTTATTTGGGACTGATATCACATTTTCTTCTCGGAAAAGTGCTGTGTGTTTTGGGAAGTGTTAATGGAAGAGTATGTTTATGGGCGAAAAGCAGTTGAAAAGTTTCTTGATTTATAGTTTGTTACATATTTCAGATTCGTGTCCCATAAATCTTTTGAAGAAACTGTTGCGAATTGAAAAAGACGCCTGCGACAGACGAACAGTGAATAGGTTACTGGTGTAAAAATCCCATGCTTTTTTAAGGCAATTAATCTGACGTTCTCTATAATTTGTTGAAAGTATTTTAAAAACTGTATTTATCGAAAATTTTACTTATCGAATTATAATATTCTTTGAGCTGATTGGATAGAACAATCAATCCATCACCAGATCCAAATTTGTATTCTAAAACTTTTGGTGAAGAATGTTGAGTGATTCGCATATTGTAGGCAGTAGTGCACACAGGAATTTTTTAAGGGGGAAGGGGGTCCAGGGTCGAAATTTCACCATTTTCGTATCATGCTCCAAAACGCCGCCTAACATATTCTATTGATTTTATCAATTTTCGGAAACAAAAACCTGTAAAAAATTCATTATTGAATAAATAATTAGTATTAATTAATAAAATTAATTATTAACAACAAATACTTAAGATTATAATCAATCAAAAAAAATTCGAGGGCTATGGAGGGGCGGACCCGAGAACCCCCCCTCGTGTGTGCGTCACTGATTGTGGGTAATCTCTCTCAAGATTTTTGAGAAAAGTGACCACCCCCTCACTCAGTTATCAAAAGATCTCAGGAACTATTAGACATACAAATTTGGAATTTGGCAGGCATATTTCTTTTGTTGAGTAGTGACCCGCTAAGAATGTTTTTTTTTTTTCATAACCAACCATAGGGGATTTCTAGGGCGTTGTAGACAAAAATTCACGCTTTTGAACTGTTAGATCTATATATTTTAAATTTGCCAAGCATGTTTCGCTTGTTGAGTAGAGTTCTGCTAAGAACGCGTTTCGCGTGGAAATCTACTCCCAAGGAGGATGGAGGATACGGAAATGCTATAGATCATGCAACAGATTTTTAGAAATTCTTGTCGTTTTTAAGGCTAGAGGCAAGGACTATCAAGAATGTGCAATATATATGTAGTCATACAACATTACGAAATACTCAGTGAAGTTTCTGAGAAAATGTTAGTATGTATCATAAAAATAATGTAAGAAATGAAAAATCAATGCTTGTCTTTCGAATTTTTTTTCGAAATTATGATTTAGACACAGTTTTAAATTCATTCCTTATTTGTTTCATTTCTAATACCAACAAAATATTGGAAAAAGATATCCACACTGAATTTCTAAAAATTTATTCAAAATAATAACTCAAGTCTTCTTACCTTGTGAGAATTTATGCAATGTTTAAAGAAATTTCAATATTTAAAAAAAAGCAGAATCGATAAATTCCGCAAAAAGTTTTTACAAAGACTGAGATTAATTCGGCTTAAGCGGCCATTAACATAAATACTTGTGTAAACAGAAAAATTTTAAAGTGAATACTTTGTTCATTAATAATGCTGTTTCATCGATCTTGAACATTATTATAATTAATTAGTCAAGAAAGATTTTAATTGCTGTTACGTAAGCATCACAAAAAATAGAGGAGTAGAATTAAAATGCGAAAATAAAATTAAAAACATTGGCAAATGAATGTTAAATTCAAAATAAGATCTAATAATTTATATTACAGATAAAATTAAATAAACTGTACAAAGAGTTTTGCAAAAAAACAATCTTAGGTTATGTTATTGATATATTATATATATATATTGTATATGTACTGTGTGTATGTTTGTGTATAGATAATATAAATGTACAAATAAGTTCCATGGCAAATACATTCTTTCTTTTTAGTTTTTAAATATTGCAAGAATATTAAGCGATGAAAAAATCTTTTGCTACTATCTCAAAGAATTTTTCTTAGTTGTTAGATTTTTAAATGCTTAATTTTCGTAGGTATTCTTTCTTTTAATTCAAATTATTGTTATTGTATGTGTAAGTATCCTGTTATATTAAATTCTACGCTACAGCTAAACATTCCGCTGACCAACAGTTCCTTGTATTCTATCCAAAAAAAATTATATGTTTTTGTTATATACACTGGTGTCCAAAAGTTAAGCATAATTGATAATTATGTAAATAAAGAAGGAACTGTAAATCAGAATGGCGGGAAACGTGATATGCGAGTGTAAAATGGTTATAAAATAAGGAAGCAAATCAAAAGAATGATAATAATTGATTTTATTATCCAAAGTAGCAGTTTGAAAGAAAACTGAGCATAGCAAGGATTCACACTTTAAAGAAAAAAATGAAAGAAAACATTAAATAAAATACTGATGCTGCAGTTTTAAACCTCTGCCACAGTCTTGAGATCACAGACTGGTCCACATTCAGAACTCGAGACACTTAGGTTTGTGATCGTGAGGATTCCAGCATTCCAACAATTCTTCCTTTCGTAAACATGTCCAATTGGCGTCTTTGTACCATCATTCACCTTGTTTGATGGTTAACAATGTTCCTTCGCACAGCAGTTGCACGAAACTTGTCTGAACTGCCTATGCTGCGTGAATCGGTTTCTCCGCGTTCCGACATGCGCCGGTGTTTCGCGCAGGACGTAGTCGACTGAAAGGTTTTGCATAAATCCAATGTTTCTTCTTCACCCTATTAATATCCGCAAGAAATTTGGAATAATCTTACGAATATTTACTCCATGTTTTTCGCATTTTGCGATTTATGCTTAGCTTTTGGACACCAGTGTATATGTTTAAATTAGATTAAATTAAACTATCAATTTTATGAGTAACACGAGATTTTTTTTTCTGAAGCCTTTATTTCAAATAAACCATTTTAATGCTGTTCACTTGTGACATTTTTCTGTCAAGGACATGGAAAACATATTTTTTGGAAATAAAATAAGGCTACAAGACACAAAATTATACAATTTTGTTTAATATGTAGAAATTAAATGCTATTCTTCGTTGCAGGTTATTTATTTGCGTCCACTTTTTTCTTTACCATTCCATTCATAAAAAAAACCTACGAACTTGAAAGTCAACTCGTTTAAAAGATTTTACTTTTTTTCTGTATAATTTCTCTCTTTCACTTTTAAGTATCATCCTAATAAGCTTTTTTCCCTCTTTAATTACAGTTTATTTTCTGCGAACACTTTGTATATATAAACTGTATTTTTTCCCCTGAGTTCTAATTAAATTAAATTGTGAAAGTTTGTAATTTAATTATTTTTTTCGGCTTTGCTTAACTTTGTGATTAGATTTTTCACTTCTTCAGTTTGAGGTTAGAAAAGATCCAAAATTTTCTGTTATTACTGATAGATATTTTCTTAAATAGGGCTTTATATTATTTTTATTTTAATGTTTAAACTTTTTTCTATATTTAATTTTTCATCGTGCCGGAATTAGGATATGGACAAAAATATTATGACTTAAAAAATGGCATGGAATGAGAAAATGTGTGTGCATTTTTACTCAATACATCTTTTGTATAAATTAATTCTTCTATACATATATAAAGGAGAAAAGTAACTCACTCACTTATCATTAGGTCTCTCAAGCTATTGGACATAAAGACATACAATCAGGCAAGCATGTTTCTTTTGTTGAGTAGATATCCACTTCAGGTTTTGCGGAAATAGATTCCTAGAGAATTTGATAGGGGTTAGGAGGTGTTATAAATAAACATTTCTATTTTCGTACTATTAGATCTACACACTTGAAATTTGGCTGGCATGTTTCTTTTGTTAAGTAGCGATCCGCTGAGAAATAGTTTTAAGGAAATCAATTTCAATAGGAGGAGGTTTCGGGGATTTAGGGAAAATAAGTTTTCCCTTTATGGAGTATCAAACCTCGTACACAGACTTGAACTTTGATAAGCATGTTTCTTTCTTTAAGAAGCTAAGAATGTGTGTTGCGAAAATCGACTCCTAAAAGGGGTTTTAGGGGCGAGAAAAAAAAATAAACGTCAGTTTTTAGTAATTCAAGTCCTGTCCTTTTTAAATCAAGGGCCATGTGAATATTTTTCAACACATTTGAAAACTTAATGGTTATATTTAGATATTAATGACTTAATGTATCCGATTACCCTAAAATTGTGAATTTTGCCAAAAATCGACAATTTCTTTTTATGGTTTTACTTTATAGGTCATCTTATTAGCTTTATAAAAATATCAAGTTTCTTTCCCCGTTCACTAGAACAAAGACTACAAGTGTTTTAGTAAAAGCAGATGCCCATTATTTAAGCAAGATGTCATGCTTTAAAACGCGTTATGCTCAAACGGGGCAAACGATTGCTCAAAAAGTTTTGAAAAGAATTAACTGATATTTTTTGTGTATGTTTTGTGTAATAGTAGAAGTGTATTAACCTTCAAATTTATCAATCACTGTTTTATTACAAAACTTACAGTCCCTTATGTTAATATAATCACTGTATTCTTAAGCAATTTTACATAATAACTAAGATAAAGTGCTTTAGTTTTTGTAAAAATTAAAATATCTCTTATGCTGAAGATCATTTCAAAAATGAATAATATAGCAACACTTCAGAATTGAAAATTTGCTCATAAACTTTTGGTACAGAATAGGCCCGTTTATGTTATTTTTTGTAAATTTTTACCCATTTTTTCCCACACACATTTTAGTAATAATAATTTCTTTTTATCTTCTTAATTTTTTGCATATTTTTCTTAAAATGTACTGAACAAATCTAAACCCCCTCCCCCCCAAAATCCCCATATCTAGATTTTTTTTTTTTAAAAAGTTGTCGCAAGTAGTCGGATACCTTAAACATATTTCATATAGTCATACAACATCATGAAACACCCACTGAAGCTGGCGGATAATGACTAGTCATTTTATGCCGGTGGTAATTTTTTTTAAAAATTGTATTAATGGTGTAATTGAAAGGAAATACACATTAAAACTAAATAATACAGACCACTTGGGAATCCAAATTGTATACATTTGTTGTGAACAGTTTTTCAGCATTTAAGTCATGAATTTTTCATTACCTTTTAACTTTTTTTATTTGTGTACTTACAATGTTATGCATTATTTTTTTTCCATTCACCTTTCATTGTGAAACGCACGTGAACAAAACGAAAACAAAAAACGTTTCTTTTATTCAAAATATTTTTAAACATTTCTAATTGAATTCTAATACTTAATTGGATTTAATTTTTCACAAAGAAAATTCATATCCTTGATATGTTGTCATCCTGTAGCATTCTTTAGTTTCTCAAAAGGCGATTCAAATTAAACATCTGTGCAATAATAATAAATGGGCGGTCATCATAATAATTGTAAATTAATATTAGCTTGAGAATTTTTATGAAATCAACCTAAAAAAAAGAGGGTGAGTTATCTGCTTTGTTGTCTTCAAAATAATAATTTAAAAACTTGATTTCGAATGGTGTAACGCGTCTGATTGCATTCAAGTGTAACCGGAACTGAAATAGCGTATCCAATTGATATTCAAAACTGACTCCAATTAAAAAAAACTTCAAAGCATATGTTTTTCAACAAAAGATATGTTGTCATCCAGTTGGATACATTGAAGTTGGACTGGTTTTTCCTCATTATTTTGAATTTTTCTTTTTAAAAAATCTGAAAGAGAATATTCTTTTGTGTTCTTTGATTATTTTCGGATTCATACTTTGAAATGTATCTCGAATCTGATTACCAACTGCTCAAAAAGTAGGTCTAACACGATTATCCTATAAGTAAGGGAGTGAATGTTAACGTCACCCTGTTCAGCTACTCAAAGGCTTTTGGCGACGGACCTCGTAATTTTGAACCATGATCAAGTGACGAGGACGACACCTGAATGTCACCCCTCTCTCCTAATTTCCACACCAACGGAGTACATTTTAGCCTCGACAGATTTAACGTGCATCGGCTTCCTCCTGCACGGAGGGTCTCCGGCAGTACTAGGCTCGAACTCATGACATGCCTGCCCGAAGTCCGCTACCTTGACCACTAGGCTACTGCAGCCACACGCTATATCCAATACAATAATTGTTAAATGGGAGTTGTAGTTTTTCTAAATTTAAGAATTTTAATGCACTCTTATCAATAGTATACACACAAGGATGAGGTATGGGAATTCAACCCCCACCCTCATGCACCAAAAGATTTTTAATTTTTAGAATAGAGGTTACGACATGGCGCTTTCTCGTCTACTTGTTTTTTAAAAGGCAACCCCTTCTTCCATAAGAGAGATCTCTGTGTACGCTTATACCTAATACTTAGTAAGAAAAAAAATCAGTAAGATGTGGCGAATTGTCCTCCCACTTTTTCATTTTATTAGTAATGAGCACTTTATAACTAGACTGGGGGAAACGGAAACTCCCTTTTAGCTTAGTTGTCAGTGTCACCAATCTGTGAGTCTCCGGAATTTTAGGGCCCTTTCAAATGAGTCTACTTATGCAGCACCTGACAGAATAAGTAGACAGTCAAGAACTAGTTTTGAAAGATGCCGTTAGGGTCCCTTCACCCGTGGGCATTTCCTGTCGTACCACTCCGTCAAGCACTCGAAAACCACGTTTTTCGTCCGCACTAGTTGACTCAACTGGAAGGATATTGGGGAAGCTACGCTCTTCACATGCAGTTACCTGTGTATTGAAAATAAAGAAAGCTATTTTTTGCCTCTTCAGACTCAATCATTGTACTCTGATGAGCCTGGCACTCTCTTTTCCCCGACGACACTCCCTTTCGTATCAACTATGTGTCCGCATGTGAAAGGAATTATCTCTCCTCTTCACACAAGAAGAATGGTGACAGAAACGAATTGAATAACACAAAGTTGCCTCGTATGTAACCAGACAAAGATATGCAGTAGTTTAGACCTTTTCATACTTGTGATGAATGTAATAGAAGGAGTAGGCCATCTAAAGCTTGTTTTAGATAGAAATCCTCTGGGTCCCTATAATTGGTCAACTGGCACTTTTGCCACTATTGACTCAGCTAAAAGGATAAGGTAGAATCTACGCTCTTCATATGCGACTCCTTGTGTATTGAAAATGGAAAAGTGCTTTATTGCATCTTCGGACTCAATCATTGTACCGATGGATCCGCAATCCCTTTTCAAACAACTTTGTATCCGCGAGCGAAAAGAATTATCTTCCCTCTTCACATTGGAGGAGTGGTGACAGAGAAAACAAGCTTACTGGCACAAAGTTGCCTCGTGTGAAACCGACTTCCAATGAGCTGTATGAATTCACTTGTTTACTGTATTTCAAGGTCATTAACAGCTTCCTGGAGACTTTTACTGCCTTTCAACGTTGCTTTTTTTAACACGCTTTTATAAGTTTCACTTGTATGTAACAGAATCTTTGATCTCTATATTTTTACGCACTTTAAAAGGTCAGATGAATTCGAAATTTTGTACACTTGTCAAGGACCGATGACAATACTATAATTTCATAATTTTGTTCAATTGTCCTGATCAGGATCATCAAGAATAACGATTTCCAAATTTGGTGACTAATTCCAAATACCATTTCCAGATTTGGTGACTAATTTCAGATTTAGCGACTAAAAGATTAAGGTGTAACCCTAAAATTGAATGCACTTGTGGTTAATACGTACAAAAAAAAGTGTTCTTTATGTGAGAAAGAGGAGGGTGGATGCGTCAGCAATTTCTTGCCAAAGAAAAAAATTGTCTAGTTCTTCTAAAAATGGAAATAAAATAAATTATAAATTTAAAAAAAACTAAAAAACACACTTTTATAGTGAATCGAACGAAAAAACAATTCTCAACATAAGAATAAAGTGATTAACGAGAAAATGAATGTCTTTGGGGATAAAAGCGTGGGGTGCTCTATATTAATTATCATAATTTCTTACAAGTTCTTTCCGAAATGATGAGTTAGTGTAAATATGTAGTACAAAACACCCCACGCTTTTATCCCCAATGACATTAATTTTCTCGTTCATCATTTTATTCTTATGTTAAGAATTATTTTTTTACTTTTTGGTTCAATTCACTGTAAAAGCGTGTTTTTTAGGGTTTTTTTTATTCTTTGATTTGTTTCCTGGTACTTTTCCATAGACAGTTTTCCATCTATATGGAAAAATTAATAGTGTGTGTTTTCTACGTCATACTAGGATTTTATTTTTCTTAAATCAATAGCTATAATTTATGCACTCGTTGATTGGGTATTTTTAAAGAAAACTTTAAAAGGAAAACATTGAAAGCCGTTATCTTATCGAGAATCTCTTTAAAAACTCTCCCATTTAACTAGTTATTAGTTAATTAACTCGTAAAATACATATAACTCGTTTTTTCCTTTATTATATTATTTTTATGACGTCATTTTTTTTCATCGATGATTCAGTAACGGCAAAAACTGGCGTCTTATATCCTGCGCATATAAGAAAATTACCTCATGAAAATTGATTACCGTTAATTACTAGCGATTGAATTATCTCCTATTTCACTCTTCGAGGAGAAATAAAATGCATCACCTTATCCCGAGTTGAAATACGCAGCTTTATTTCCACAAAGAGGAACCACTTCAAGAGTTATATATCATCTAATTAAAATCGTAAACTTTGACAGTTATTCATGAAGTACTTAATGCGTGAATTTGAACTTCACGTTCAGCTAGTTAATTTACCTAATCGGGTTAGTTGAATAATTACGCGCGTGCATTGCTATACAGCATTTTGACTTTGAATTTAAACTCTGTATTGCATGAAAATTACTCTACAGAAATTGTATATTAATATTCTCCCGTGTCCGTTCATTGCAAAACAGATAAAAGTGGATGCGACTGTGTTGATAATAGTTAAAAGTTAAATTTATATAGAGATTAATTTTATGTTAATTATATATATTTAATATGTATGGTGTGATAATGAGTTTTTTTTTTTTCAATTCCTTCTATTAGCTCACTCTATCCCTATATTTATTTATTTATATATCTTGTTCAAATTTTCAATCGTTAATAAAATACTTTATTTCATCCATTCAAGTACAAATAAATTTTTATGAACTTGTAGAGGATGACACTTGGTGTTAATACAGTTTTTTTAAATATTAATTCATAAATTAAATTAAATTAAACTAATTACCTTTTTTCGACGCCAACTTAGATTCGTATCCATTGTTGTAACACAATGTAACTGTTAAAACAATGACAAAAGTTGGCGTCGAAAACCGGTTTTTCAGCCAAACCAGTTGTGCATTGTGACAACAATGCTGACAAATCATGCTCTTTTTTCTCTCTCAATCCCTACTATAAGTTCACTCTCTCCCTATATATATATATATATATATATATATCTTGTTCACAAATTTTCAATCGTTAATAAAATACTTTCTATTGGTCCATTCAAAGTAGGAATTGACTTATTTTTTTATATTACTTGTTTCTTATTCATAGCTGTTTTCATTAGCACTGCTCTTACCCCAACTTCAGAACTTTTCGAAACTATTCCGACCAAAGTATTTGGAAGAATAATAAGAAAGAAAGAAAGAAAAAAAAAAGAGTCCACAAAACTTTCCAACTCTGTCGTTATTTACGTCACTGTCAACAAATAAATTTCTCCTTCCCTAAAAGTTCGTGCTTGTAATACATGATGGCAATTTTTTTTGTATTACTGATGACTTGATTTTTATCATTTCGGGCACAAGCCAAAAGACATTTTGCAACGCAGAAAGAAGAGAACATTACGCCTTATTCCTTCAACTTCTAAACATTATATTATTTTTCTTCCCTCTGTTTTCACCTGCTTCTCAGAGAGCAGTTGTAATTGTGAGTAATGGGCAAAGGGCGGCAAAGAAGCGAAATGGTTGGCGAGCACATCTTGGAATGGAAATGAGGTCTGAAAGTTATTATACCACAAGCAAAGAGTGGTGGCGGAAAAAATGGGAATATATTTCGCCCTTTGCCGTTTTGAATTCCATGGTTAAGCCTAAGGTTTGAGTTGTGGAGGATAAAATGTCTGTTACATAAAGATAAGAATTTGTTTTTCTTGGATTACTCTTAGGGCCATATTTTAAAATTAATGTTTTGGTTCTTTTTACAGGTACGAATTTTTTTTTTTGTGGTGACCGAAAAATTTGAGAAACCTTATCAATATTTTTAAAGTAAATTTATGTTTAATTTATGATAGACACAACATGTTATTCTTCAAATACTTTACCAAGATATATGCAACGTGCGTTGTTATTTAATCTAAATTATCCTTTGTATTCAATAAAAATTTATTAAGAAATAAAAGTGAGCGAGAATGCTAAAAGAAATTATTGCCTTAAAAAAGCTGTTAGAATGGTTTTTCCCCCTAAGATTATATTACAATAGTTTACTTTGTTTTCGGTGGCTTTGAAATGTTGTTACAATACAATTAATAACAAAATCAATATTATTATTAAAATTGTTTTTGCACTAAATAGCCAGTTTTTGTATTATTGTTACAATAACATTTAATATGTATTTGATTGTTTCAATACAGAAGAGGAAACCTACGTGATTCTCTTGACATGAATACAATGGACCCAAGAAACCAGCCTTGGCTTATGAAGAGTAAATTGCTAGTTTTATCTCCAATGGGGAACCACAATTAATAAAAATAATAACAATTAAAAATTCTTCTGAATACTTCATAAACTTTACAAATGAAAACCATAATATCACCTTTTTCGACGCATCCGCATTCTTAATTATACGAACAGGTTCACACTCCAAGATAAAACTCAAACTACAGTGTTATTATTTTTCATGAATTCCATTTTGCGAATCAGTTACGGAGGCAGTTATCAATTAGACGGGAATAGCAAACGATTTATTTAAGGGAATGCAATATAATTGTAAAATATTATTCGTTTCATAATCACATACTATATGTGCACGTAAATAATTACTATGTTGAATCACATTCCAGAATAAAGTTACTGTTAAAATACTTTCTGGAAAATTTGTTTGATTTTTTTATAAAATAAATTCGCCATGAGATATTTAACTACTACTTTATTCTTAAATGATCTAATGACATAACCAAAAACAATGACCATTTTATATGTTTAATTTAAATATACAGTTATCTTCAGATTTCAACTATATATAAATATATAGATTACTTCGGGCACTAATTTACAAATATCTGGTGAGAAACCTTTAAATATTTATTCAATGACATATCTTGTTTATTTTATCTAATCTCAATTTAAATTAATTTCTATTATACGATATTTTCAGTGCTTGAATCTTTCTAGAATATTATCGTCTGCTATCGTCGCTAATTTACAAATATCCAGTGAGAAATCTTTAAATATGTATGATTTCAATAACCTATGTATCTAATTTATTTCATCAAATCCAAATTTAAATTAATTGCGATTACGATATTTTCTGTGCTTAAATCTTTCTAGAATATTATCGTCGCTAATTTACAAATATTCAGTGAGAAATCTTTAAATATGTATGATTTCAATAACCTATGTATCTAATTTATTTCATCAAATCCAAATTTAAATTAATTGCGATTACGATATTTTCTATGCTTAAATCTTTCTAGAATATTATCGTCTGCTGTTATTTATTCGTCTTCTATTTCAATACGTTATTAGAATTTTATTTTGTCACGAATTCACTTAGTTCAACCTAGTTGTTAGAAATTAGAGGTATGTAAGATTTTCAACAATTATTAGTTTGGATGAAACTTCTTTTGAGTAGGTATTTTGATGTAAAATAAATTAAATTGATAATTAGATTTAAAAAAAACTTCGTTTAGAATAATGTGTAGTGGATTATCATATGCACAAATGAAGCTCTTAAGTTTTCTTACAGCACTCTAGCACACTGATTGTTAAGAAGATATATTAATATATGTGGATGCTTATAGTTTTTTTATTTTAAATTTAACTATGGAGTTTTGGATTTTTATTATTTATTTTCTGTATTATAACCAATAATTTTAACTATTCGGTTTTCTTCTTTTAATTAAACTATGTGGTGCATCACGAAATACTTTTAATTAAATAACGTTCATCTTCTATCATTAATTAATGATCTAATATGAATTTTTATTAACTAATTTTTTCAATTAATATAAAATATAAACAGTTCCCTTTAAAAATCAACAAACTTTGTCTTTATTACTTTCAGCGAATATAAAACAGAAAACTCAATTCATAGCGAATGTTTCTAACAATCGCACTCTGAAATGATATATAATGCCTGCCTTCTCTTTCAAAGAAAAGGAACTCAACTAGAAATACGTGAATTTTAAAAGATAGAGAGTCTAAGTACATCATTAGTATTACAGAAATCTCTTGTATCCAATTACATTTCATAATATCTTTATGAACACCAAACATGTATATGATTCAAGCTTCTTAGTTAATGGTATACACGGGAAGACTAATTTATTGGTATACTCGTAGTCTTTAGTTTCTAGTCATCGCTTTTCTTTAAAAGGAACGGCACAAATTACTAAGCTTTGGCACTGTCACCATGGTTACGAGGAACTCGATAATTATAGTACCCGGCAAATTTCCTTCAAAACATTCTTTGTAATTGCTGTTTTGCGTTCACATCGAAAGAATAAGGCTTTTAGCTTTAATTGTCCTGTTTGAATAGGTCTACAGACGACGCTGTTTTGATGAAGATGTGAAGTTATTAAGAGGCTTAACAATTTTCAAAAAATATCACCAAATGAGTGTGAAAGTTCTTCTCGGATGGCCTCAAATGAATATTTCCGCTGCTTTTGTTGAATAAATGCTTTTATTGGTGAAAACCATGGAATTTCTCCTTCATTTATTGCTAAAGGGTTATTTTAATTATTTGTTTAAAACAAAGTGATTGTATGTGATTCCCTAATTGATGCTTTTCGTGTTTATAACATAGGTAATGTTTTGAAAATAATGTCACTAATTAGTTTGTTTGGAGTATAATAATTAGTATACAATTTATCATATATATAATATTTCTTTTGAAGATTTGTTCATGTATGTATTGTATGCATTATATGAGATCACTTGCACGAGCAAAAACTTTTCTGTGCAATTATTATCTTCAATACTTGAAATAATGATAAGACTGAATGACAAAGTCGGCAACTAAACTCTGGCACTCTGCTTTACGACTTTGAATCACAATATAATCAATTGTATGCAAAGTTTTGAAAAGAACTGTTTTACTTAAAAAAGGGTTATTGTATTTTAAAAAAATACACTTGAATTGAATAAAACCTTTAAAAGTAAATTTTTCATTTATATAATGTTATTTTGAACTTAAGGCGATATGGTACCATCTTCACATTTTTTTTTATTTTTAATATTTGATATTTGGTTTTAATTGTATTTTATAAAGGTTAATATTTAATAATAATTCCATGCAAAAAAATTTTAATTTGTTGCAAAATGTTTGTAAAATTAAAATTTTTTTAGCTTTTTTAAGCATTTTTTAAATCCCTAAGGCTTTTTTAAATATGTCTCTTTTCTTTCAAACATTTTTTTCCAAGTACCTTATAATATACTACATAAAACTGTGCATAGTGTTTTTTTTCTGCTGCTTCTCTTTAATTTTTTATTAATTTTTTTATAGTTAAACTTCCAAAAATTCCCCAAAAAACATTAATTTTGATTTTGAATTTTTTTTAGAAAAAGTAGTAAGCATGTTAGAGCTAATTCCAGCACAGTTTTACAAAACATACATTTCAGAACATGTATAAAAAATTTCAAATCCATACTTCAATTATCAAAAAAGCCATAGGGTTTTGAAGAACAGTAAATGTACAAAAATTCAACATGGAGAAATATATGTTTGAAGTTTTCATTCCATGAATATCATGATATAATATTCATCGAATAGTCTGAAACTTTTATGAAATGTTAATTAGCTTGTTTAAAACTACTTACCATAAAAAATTGCACAAAGGTAGAACAATTAAACAGTATATACTGCCATAATGAATATATAGAAACAAACGAATGAAAGATCAATATTTCATAAAACTTTATCTTAATAATTATAAAAAAATAAATACACACACTTCAGAGCTAATTCCATGCTCAGAGCTAATGCACAACATGTAGAAAAGATATTTATGCCTTTATTTTTTATTTCCATGATTTTAAAAGTCTTTGCATGTTAAATATTGCACACGAATAAAAGCAAAATCAAATAGCAATTTATAGGTAAAATACATCAAAATCTAAGAACTGTATATGTGCATTTGTTTAAATAAATATCTTAAAATATTTTAATAACAAAAGTGTTGAATCTCGCACATATGGGATATATATATATCACCAAAAACAAATTCATAAAAATGGGAGAGTTTTTCTATTCTTGCAAATTAGATTTTTAATTATCTAAGTTATCAAAGAGATTTAATATTTGTGCTTTGGGAGAATCCGTTTTGAAGTTTTAATTTCATTCATAATATCATAAAAAGCACGCACAACTTTTAACTCTTGACCAAATCCATTTGATCTTCCCAGTAAACAATTCACAAACTAGAATTTTTGCATGAATTGCACAATTCTTTCTTAAAATGATTTATTACTGCATATATAATATCAATCTCATTGATGCGCATTAGAAAAATAATTAATTCATTTTTTATCAGGCTCTTTTCTAGCAGTTAATTTGAAATGTATGCGTGGTAGTTGCTGTTTAGCATCAAACATTGCTCCATTACTTAATGAAAAATTCTGGTAAAGCTTTGAAATATTCCAGGCATATTTATAAAGATTAGGGGTATCAAATAAGCCAATAAAAAAATTTTCGACAGTTTAATGATTTTTAGGGTACTATATCGCTTTAAGTTCATTACTGATGAAAGCAGACTGAAAAGTCTAACATTTGTTATTTTTAAACATATAGTATCCGACTACTTGCGAAAACTTTTTTTTTTAAATGGAGATATGCGGATTTTTTGTTGTTTTTAGATTTGTTTAGTACATTTTAAGAAAAATATGCTAACATTAAGAATAGAAAAAGAAAGTATATATTATTACTAAAATGGGAAAATGTGCAAAAAATAACATAAACGGGGCCCATTCTGTACCAAAAGTTTATGAACAAATTTTCAATTATGATGTATTGCTATTTTATTAATGTTTGAAATGATGTTCAGGATAAGAGATATTTTAACTTTTACATAAACTAGAGCAGTTATTATATGAAATTGCTTAAAAAAAACAGTGGTTGTATTCACATAAGGGATTGTAAATTTTATAATAAAACAAGGATTGATAAATCTGAAGGTTAAAACACTTCTACTATTATACAGAACATACACAAAAAATTTCAGTTCACTATTTTCATAACTTTTTGAGCAATCGCTTTCCCCGTTTGGGCATTTAAAAAAAAAAACAATTTCGAATAAAACGCGTTTTAAAGTATGACATCTTGCTGAAAGTAATGGCATCTGCTTTTACTAAAACACTTGTATATTTTTGTTATCGTGAACGGAAAATAATAAACTAGGTAGTTTTATAAAGGTAATAAGATGGTCTATAAAATAAAATCATTAAAAATATTTGTCAATTTTTGGCATTATTCACAATTTTAGGGTAGTCGGATACCTTAAGTTAATGCTGTTATGTTCAATAAAAAGTAGCATGTTTTATTAGAGATCAGATCAAGGATATAGATACCGCCTTATCAACCGTATCAATGATAAAGGTCTCCCAAGCTAAAGGGGCCCCAACATGTGTAAGCAAAACCATTCTTAAATGTTAAGGGGCCCCCCAAGGAATTTTGATACAGGGTCCACTCAGGACTGGCTACGCCAGTGGAACAAATATTATCATAAATATCACAAAATTATTAAAATGATTTTTGAGACAATTACTGTAAAATCCGGTGTATAACACCCGCTTTTAACACAAAAAACAAGATCGAAATTTACGGGTGCGCGTTATACCCCGGGTGTGAAAAGGAATGCTTTAAAAATAGAAAGTTGTGGCGGAATCTAAGTAAGCCAGTAACAGCCTCCGGACAGGAGTGATCACTTTTGTCTAGTGGTAAGTTACGCACTTTACGAATCGGAAGGTACCGAGTTCAAACCTCCGATAAAAGTGATACGCGTAGAAAAAAAATTAGACTCCTATGTAGATCGAAACACCGTTTATTTAACAGAAATGACATTTCTTGTGAACTTAAAGGGTTGTAGTTCAAGGGGTGAACTACTTTTTTCTAAAGCTTGGAATAATACCTCGAATAAGTGACTTCAAAGCATAAGAGTATTGCATATGTACATTTCGGTTTTCTTCGTTAATTATAGTTTTAAAAAAATCTAAAAAACACCCTTTTATAGCTAATTGAACTAAGTTGTAACTTAATCTTTTAGAGTCGCCAAATCTGGAATTAGTCACAAAATTTAGAAATGGGATCTGAAATTAGTTGCTAGATGTGGGATGGGATCTGATAATGGGAAATAGTTAATTCTGACGATTCTGATCAGGACAATGGAGCGAAATTATTATTATTGTATCATCATCGGTCCTGGGCAAGTGAGCAAAATTTCGGATTAATCTGACCTTTTAAAGTGGGTAAAAATTGAGCTCAAAGATTCCGTTACATACAAGTGAAGCTCATAAAAAGGTGTTAAAAGGTGGGGGGGGCGTTATATGGTGAATATACCTAAAGATAAAAATTGCAGCTTGAAGGTATAGATGTGCGTTGTACCCCAGATTTTACGGTTATTACTTCTGCAAAATGCTAAATTCTTTTTGCTCTGGGATCATAAATAAAAGTGCTTTAACGAAATTGGTAACAATAATTGAATTAAAATCTTTGTGATTAACATTCATGAACGAGTTGGATATCAAGTTCTTAATGGTATCAATCTATTAAATTTTTTAAGCACATTAGAGACGAAAAAGATCCACCTGTATCACTTAAATTTCTTTCTTCAATGTCTAATATTAAACTAAATATATACATTGGTTAAAGATCTTTTAGCAAGAATTTTAGGTTGGTTGAAATGCCTCCGAAAGTGCTAAATATTATCTAACATGTATATCAATTATTGCATTGTGGATTTTGTGCAGATGCATTTTATTGTCATTGATTTAACTCTTGAATAGTTGTGAAAATATTACTGAAGTATTTGTGGAAATTAATTTGTAGTTCTTAAGCAATTCTAACATTTTTGCTGAAATCTGCCACCTTAATCCAGGAAATGCTGCATTTAAAAATTTTTCTTACGTACTACACCGTCGACCTATTTCGTCAAGTAAAAAAAATCGCCAAATTCTGTGGCATGATGCCATTAGTGGAAAAATCGGTACTTATGTATTATCCCAACCTATTGGCGAAATTATAGGAAACGAAGCGCATGATTACCATCCCAGCGCATGCGACACGTGCAAACTTGGGGTTGCCAACTTGGCGAGTTATCTTGAACGTTGGCAATTGTTGCAATAATACGCAAGTACCGAAAAATCTATCCTGCATATGTTCAAACACAATAATAATAATGATGGCAGCATTTGGCGACATTTTTTGAATTGCCGACAGCGTTTATTTTGCGAAATTGGCGAAGGTGTAATATGTAAGTACCAAAAGAAGCTTTGTTTTATGCAAGCTATCATCTTAAAGTTTACTAAGAATCGTGAACTGTTTATTAAGAATTGTTTTTTTTATAATAACTATTTTTTAATTATTTTAATTCTAATAACTTATGAAGTATAATGTATTTTAAAAAGTAATTTACATTGTATAAACTTTTATGTGAATTAAGATCCTGGCTTTCTTTTACTTAGTTTACTTATTAAAAGCAGTTTAAATAGCCCAAATTAGCAAAAATGATTTAAATTGCACGGTAAAAGTGTAGTATACGGGGAAGGGGGGCCTTGGCGATGTCAATTACTTTTGGTGACCAAAACCAATCGCCAAGCTACTTCACTTAGTGATAGGTGTCCAGAAGCAGAATGAATTCGTTATCTCATCATAATATCTATATAAAAATCGCCAAATTCAAATCCCTTCCCCCTATATATACTACACTTATACTTATACTTAACTTTAATTGACTATTTAGTTTTATCTTTACTATGTAGGTAAATAATAATACCGAGAAATACTGCTAATAGATAAAAACATAAAAAATGTAAATACCTGATAATAATAATACCTGAGAAATACTCCTAATAGATAAAAACATAAATGTAGTCTAAAATTATCTAACTTCGGCAGTTTACTCAAAATAAATGCATTTAAAGTAAGTTTTCGGTTTCAAATCATCAGGATTACGTTAAAAACTAAGTTTATTTCCCTTTTTAATTTTTTTTTTTTGTCAGAAATTTGTAATTAAAAAAGTTCTCGCGTCTCTTCTTTCGTCGAATAAAAAGTGTGAATGTGTGTGTCCCCCCCCCCACACTGAAATAATATATTCTAGATTTGAACTTTTTTCCTGCCCTTTTTAGTTATAGTTCTTTATTTTTTTAATCTTTTGTTAGAATTTTATTGTGTATAAATTATAAAAGTAATTACATATGCCGAGAGTTCCTACATATTTTTTAAGAAGATGTAAAAACAATTGGAGAAAAGCAAATTACTCTTAAATTGAAGTATTCAGATTATTTTTTTTTAATTTATGGAACACTTTTTTTAGCTAAGGAATTTCTTTTTGTTATGGAATTTATAATTAACAGTTTTTCTCGCTGTCCGCTGCTTATGTCAAAGAAATGAAATTGCTTTGATTTGTTAAATTTGTTTTCTTATTTTTATATCATTTATATAAAAAAAAAATGTGTTTAAATGAAAGTAGTAAGGTGCAAACATTCATTTCCGTTATTTCATTTATTACGAGGATTATTCAAAAGGTAAAGGAACTTTTGTAATTTCTCTTTCCATGGTTTGGCTTCAGCGCTAGTATACCACTGAATGAGGGGTAGTCATCAACACTTTTATACAACGTGTCACTAGTCCTTCCTCATAGTCGTTGGAATGTAGGAGATCGTTCAACATGACAGCTCCATTGCCTATCTGCACCAAGGAGGAAAGGAGGGCAGAGTGATTCGCGTTTGGTTTGCGGAAGGTGTTGTGCACCGGCGTAGCTAGTTCTGAGTGGGCCCCGTATCAGAATCTTTGGGGGCACTTTTTTGACCTCAAAAAGCATTATGTGAAACACATGCTTTATGTGTTTCACATAATGAGCATTATGTTGCATTATGTTGACATCACACATGAGCATTATATTGTTAACACATTTTGGGGTTCCTGAAGCTTTGGGGCTCCATATCATTGATACGGCGGTAGCTACGCCCCTGCGCTGGATACTAGCCACCCCTCCATCATTTTACCCTCAACGACTTGCACATTGTCCTCCGTGGTTGACATCGATGGATTGCTTGATCTTTCGTTGTCACATTAAAAAATTCTTCGCTACCCATTCATAGATCCTGCTTCGCGATAAACAGCTGCACCATACTGCGCTTGTATGCGACGAATAATTTCCGCAGGTTTCACACCTTTCGCTAATAAAAACCGAATCGCTGCCCTTCTTGGTGCAGATCAACAATGGAGCTGTGCCATGTTAAACGGTCTGTTATACCCCAACGACTACGACGGAAGATGAGAGACACGTTGGTTAGAAGTGTTTCCGATTATATATGTATACTTCTCATTCAGCGCTGTTGCAAACCTTGTCTCACTAGCACTGTTGCCAAACCTTAGAGAAAGAAATTTCAAAAGTCCCATTACTTTTTGACTTTCCTTCGTACTTCTTACTGTCTATTTTTGGTTTAATTTAATACCTACCCATGGTTCGTTTGGCCAGATCGATTGATTGGTGGCAACTCTTTCTCCCGTAAATAATAACAGCAAAATATAGGATTAAAAATTCATAGCAAATGGTTCAATTGAGAAATTCGTTTCCATCTGAGTTGTTCAACGTGTGAAAATGTGCAAATTACCAGACCCTGAGACAGTCAGATAAAATCACAGCGCCTGGATTTTACATGCCATCTAGTCAAACGCCACCCCTAAGGTCATCAGCAGTTTAGTAGTGGCTCAGAAATATTGAACACAGCTCGGTTTGGCTTTGCTCTATTGTTTGTAACCCTTTTGGTGAATAACTGAGAAATTACTAAAAAAACACAGCCAATGATATAAATGGCTATGTGGTTAGTCTTAAATAGAATGGTCATCTCAACTAGAGACTGCAGATGACGTCTACGGAAAGCTTTCCAAAGGTCGCTCAAAGCAAGAAGAAATTTATATCAATTGCAGCAATAACAGGAAAAGCAATTTTCCTTAAATATCGCTCCAAAAGTCTCTAAAGAGCAAAAAAGACTTTCCTTCGCAAGAGGGAGATATTCAGCTGCCCCTTACGAAGACAAAAATTAAAACGTCTAATAACTGACGCAAGCGATGGGGAATTCATTTTCAGCTCTGTAGTCAAAGGTGTTACAGACTATGTCTGTGGGCCGAAAAATCGGTAGTTCAAATCATATGCTTAAATTAAGATCAACAGCTTTTGTTTTTATTTCTCCGAATTTTTAAAATAGTATCGATAAAATGGTAAATTGTTTGTTTGTTACCCTTTAAATTTCGGGGGAAGGGGGGGGGTATATTAGGATGAACTCGTTATCTTTCGCTGTTCTTGTCAATTTTTTTCCTGAAAATTTGTGGAATCGATGTTATGTTACTTTTCAATGTAATCTGATTGTACTTCAGATATATAAGTATTTATTTTCTTCAAAGTTGCTGATTTTACATCCTTTACCATTGGAAATTGGTACACTTATTGCAATATTTTAGAAGGCGAATCAGTACATACTAAAAATAAATTGTGTGGATTCGTTAAATAGAGTTACAAAAAGAGAATGTTTTATAGTGATATTTTTCTACATCTCTCTTTCCTCATTTCATGCAGATATACTCGTGAACATTGGTATTTTCATAAATGAGTAGACAAATAGTTACTATCAGTCACGCATTAATTTCAATTTCTTTTCCTTCTTAGGTCCACCTGGACTTAGAGGGAAACGAGGCAGAAAAGGAGAAGCTGGAGATGTTGGACCACCTGTAAGTAATTTGATGTAAAAAAATATTTCACACACACACACACACATTTATAATTTTTTAAAAGAAAGAAAATTTAAAAAAAATATGAATGAAATATAGAAGACGAGACGAATGATCCACAAACGAATTATATTTGTTTTATCAGAGAAATTACAATTACTTTTTTCTGTTTAAATTTTTTGCAAGTTTAAAAGTTTTGATAAAAATTTTATGCATTAAAATGCTATTGACTCAGTATCATGTACAATAATAACATTTTTATAAGTTTGAAAATTTGAACGTATGCAATTCATTTTATCATTCTTAATAATTATTAAGAATGATAAAATTAGATAATGATGATGAGATGATAATGATAGAACTATTTATCGATAATAATTGCGAAAATTCATTCTTCACTGCAGTTTTTTATGTTATTTACTGTATAATTTTTGCGTGGTCTTTTTTTTTCTATACAAATACTAGATTTTTAAGTTTATGCCGGCCGGGTGGTGTGGTTGGTTTGTCACTGGCCTTCTACACCCAAGGTTGCGTGCTCGCCCCGGCCCAATTCGGTGTATTTTCTTGATGCAGAAAATCGACAGTGACCATGTCGTAAGATTATACGGCATGTGAAAGCTCCTTAGAGTGTCTGTTTGACTTGGATGCTCTCGGCAAAATTAAATCCTAGTACAAACTTTGTATCGCCAAGAGCTCAGGTGCCTCCCTCTGTGGAGGAAACTGGGCGTCAAAATTGCTTGCTGTAATTGGTATCGCCTATATGGTGCAGCGCTAAAAAGTGGTACCAGCTCCTGGAGAACGTACTAGGTCTGCAAAGGTTTTTAATACCAATGCGCAGCCCCATTGGAAAAAAAATTAAGTGTTAAATATGTAAATTTAAGCCTAATAAAATTACTTAAATCACATGTCCCATGAGTCCTTTGAATATTTCTAGACATTCTGAACAAAAAAAAGTACATCTAAATTCAATTTTTACAATTTGTGATTAATCGAAATATCGTCTTGTCGAGGGGGAGGGGGGGGGCTATTAGCGTTTCTATGCTGACGTTTGCATTCTGTTTTATTTATTTTAAAGGAATTCCAATCAGAGAATTAATTATTGTTAATATTAACATCTGACAGAGAGACACACTTCTATTAATATTTGTCAGATATAAGAACTGTGATTTAAAAACAATTTTTTTTATTACATTTTTCAATTCTTAAGCATTTCTTTCTGAAGAAAAAAATTATATATTTTTTTTCCCTTAAAGTTTGTAAAAATCATTGAAATTTTATCAATAAAATTTATCGGTATATATGATTGCATTAAAAGTTTTACCACTAAATTTTGTGCTATTAATTTTATTAATCAAGTATAATAGTGCAAATCCTTTGTATTTCAAAAACTCTTAAAAGATAAGTGTCTTTTAATAATTTAATTTACAATTAAATTAAATATTTTTTAAACAGTTATTAGTTTAAATTACTGTATAAAAAGAGAGAATGGAGTAATTTTGTTGATTGCATTCTTTAGAAAAGTAAAAAAAAAATGATTAAATACTAATCAAACATAAAATTATTTGCTTTTTGAAGTTTTAGTAAGTTTATACACGAGAAACTACTTTTCTAGTGCACTATAATTTTTTATTATCATTATTTAACTTCATTAAACTGATAATTAAAAAAACATATATTCTGTATCAAATCCTGGTCTACTTCAAAGAGAGAAAAAATCAATGATTTTTCCCTTTTAAAAAAAAGACTGATTATTAAAATATAAAGTCATTTGTTTTTGAAAAAATATTCATATACTTTTTTTAGTTGGAAATGTACTATTTAAATACGAATAAATCCTTGCAAAATTCCTTGTGGATTATTTATTTTTTTTTTTAAAAGCGATACATCGATGGTGGAAGAATTAAAGATAAAATGAAACAAATCCCTTAGAGGAGAAAATTCTTTAGTGGATAAAATATAATGCAAATAAAATGAAGGAAAAATTTTGCAACTTTTTAATCTTTTTTTGATTAATTCTATGCGCATTAAAATTTATTCTCGAGATTTCATATGGTAATAATAATAAAGAACTCCCTACAAATACATTAGAAACAAATGTAAATACTTTTTAGTTTTATGTTTTATGAAAAGAATTTTTGGAAATTATTTTATTTACATCGCACCTATGACATTAAATTATTTAGTTTTCTACAGATGGCAGCATTATAAATAGAATGCTATATAAGCATATATTTTGAATACATATTGATAAAAAGAATGGATTTCTTTTTACAAATTACTTCCAAATTGCTTTCGCGCTGAAGCTTTTGTATGAAAAATATCTTCATGTTATATAGAATTCTGTTTGAATTTTTTTTTTTTTTTTTTACTATTTAATACAGATACATTTTTTTTTTCTGTTCAATAATTTTTTTTCAAAGAATTGTTAAATATGTTTTTGAAGTGTTTGGTTATCTCATACTTTTTTTTCAATTTATGTTCCGTTTATTATAAGTAATAAAATAATTCCTAAATGTGAAAAAGTATTTGATTTTTTTTTTTTTTGTCTTGGTATAAGAATTAAAAACATTAAAAATACATACTGGCTTCGAAACACTTTAGTTCTAAGAAATAAACTTCAAACGCATGAATTTTTAAATTTAATGGGTTTTTTCTCTTTTAATTTACAAAGAGAAATTAAAAGTTTTAGTAGCCTGATTAAAAAAAAGAACAGTGTTCAGTTCTCTTTTTTTTTTATCCCAAACATCTTTGTAATTCTATTTTCTAAGAAATTGAATTGATTCGAAAATTTTCAGAAGGCAATTACGTTTTAAAACTTGTATTCTAAATTTTTGACCCATTGGCTTTATAAGCTTCTTTTCATATGAAGAGTTATAGTATTTTTTGAGCAGCAGATGGCGCCATGAAATTGTATTAGTATCATTTTCATTCCGCTTTTAATTTTTAGCGGAAATATTCAAACATACGTAAATCAAGCTTTTTGTAATAAATATTACATAAGAAAGCATTCTTTTTACTATCTTTTTGAACTTAAAATGTTATATATTTTATTATCTTTTTCGTGAGGAAACATGCAATGCATTATAATCGCAATGAAATATTATAGGTATTTTAAGTGTAAACCATGCATTTATTTATTTTTTGTAATTATTATATTTTTCATAGCTTTTAATTATTATTTATTGAATAGATTAAAAAATTGATTTTTACTACACATATTACTATCACGCATTGATTGTTACGCTCATATTAGTATCAATTGTATAAAATGAAAATGTATGAGGATTTACTCTTTTGGAAGAGTAATAGCATTTGTTATTCCATATCCTACGTTCCCCAATCAAACTATTTTGTGATAACAATTTCATACTGTCTTAAAAATTGTTCAAATCTTAAATCTTTTTATTTTGCTCCAATTTTTATGGGTAAAAAGTGCCAACGAATTCTTTGAATAATTATTTGGGTTAAATTAATTTTTTGTAAACAGAAATGTGTTTAGTTTAAACTTTAAATGTTATTTTTTTCCACTTCGATTCCTTCAAGGAATTTCAATAAAAATTCGAAAATTTGATTATAGAAGCAACATTACAATAAAGTGCAATTCATTTTCATATAGTGTTAATATTAATTTCTTGTATCATGTAATAAGTTTTTTAAAAAATTGATCCATTCTTTTCTTTTTTTCTAAAAGTGAAATACTTTTTAAAAATCTTTGATTTAAATTCTGATGTAGAGTGTTAGTGACTGAGAATCTGATATGCGCCTCTCTTCATCTATCACAAGTTTTATTTCTTTAAATTGCTTTTACCTTACTAATAACATATTATTAATATATCTGTTACTTTCAGGGACCTGTGGGACCACCTGGAAAACCAGGATTTCCAGTAAGTAAAGTTTTAGTTGGAATGAGGTTAGATCATGTAGAAGCTAACAACATAATTTCAAAAAATATTGTTTGTTATATTTGATAAAAAAAATTATTTCTGTAAATATCAGTCTTTTGTTTTATAAGTTTTATTGAGTTACTTAATATTCTCATCTTATACATTTGTGAATTTTAGGGTGCAATTGGTATTGATGGCCCTAAAGGAGATCCTGTAAGTATTAACATAAATTTTGAATTATTTTCTGTCTATAATTTTTTTTAAAAAAATTATTTTTCTTATTGAGATGCTAGTGTTTTTTAAAAGACTGATCTTTTCTAATGTTGCAATGTATTGCATTTTAATTATTTTTATCAGTTTTTCCTCTCTATGAAAGTTTGTTTTTTTAAAATATAACAGCTCAAATAATCTATCAATCGATTTTTTATTCAGTGTTTGTTTTATGGGTATTATTTTGAATATAATATTTGATATTGATTTTTATACATTGACATTTTTTTATGCATTTACCAACTATTAAAAACTGGGTACTTACATATTAGTGTCACTGCAGCCAAATTGGTACCATGCAAATTGTGCCATTTTCTACCCAATGTGACTGATTGTTTTTTTTTTCTTCATGTAAAACACATTAGAGTTTTTGTTGTTTTGAAATCATGGCATGATTCTTGTGGCACCAATTTTGCTGTGGTGATGCTAATAAATGATTACCAAAAATTGATATTAAGTATTTTATCTTTATATTATTTTGACTAATGTTTAAATTTCTTTCAACACTTTAATTGATCCAAACAATATTAAATATTTTGTTTTTACAGTTGAGGCTTATTATATGTAAAATTGATTTTTTATTTATCATAAATAGATAAAATTTGTTATTTATGGGCTTTATGTAAAAAGCTGTATTGAGTATATTACTGAATAAAAATAATAAAATTCATTTTCAGGTTACTATTCACTTTAATAGTTATAAAGAAATTACAACATAATTTATTGAATAAATTTGTAAAATAATAGTTATTGAAAAACCACATTAAAGAGGAGCTGATTTTTATTCGTATTTTGGCTGTACACACTCTCTCTTTTTATGAAATTATTATATAAAAATATATTTATATATTCAACATATGTTCTAATTATAGGGTGAAAAGGGAGAAAGAGGAGATAAGGTATGTTACCTTTGAATATATATGAATTGTGCATACAATATGAGCATATTTTTGCATTTATTTACACCTAAATAATATATATTATTTAAATGACTTAGTTTATCTTCTTTTTTACATAGGGTGAAAGTGGTGGGGATCTGTTCACAACAACCAAGGTATTTTTTTTTTGTATATACAATTTGCTCCTCATCTATCTTGCTATAATTGTATTTATTTTAATTAAATTTGTGTAATGTATAAATATTATGGCACACAGTATCAAAAAACCAAAGTTATTAAAATTTCAATTTAAAATATGCTTAAAGTTTATCATAAATATATTTACATGTGTGTAATATGCACACATATTGTTCAATTTTAAATAAATCTTTGTTTTAATGTTTGACATAAAATATTAAAAAGAATGCATTTTAATTTTTATGATTTTTTTTTATCAAAGGGGAAATAACTTTTGTTTACATCAAGTAAAATATTTCACTCAGACACAAAAAACCCCACACATTTAAAAGTAATATTAATAAAATTATAATATTATTGATACTTCTTTAAATTTTTCTATACTCATGCATTTCTGTAGAATAAATGACTATCAAATGTGATGTCCAAATGATCACACTGAGAATAAATGTCAAATTTTAGAGCATATTTTTTAAAATTATGATCAAATATTTTTTTTAAACAATTTTATTACTTGCTTTATTAGTGTTTTTTTTTTATTTATTATTATTCAAAGTTTAAATACCAAAGGGGGGGGGGAGAGATGTTTATTTATCATAAAATTCAACATTTTATTCAAAAACTAAATGTTTAAATACATATGTTTTTGAAAAAAAAAACATTTTTTTTTAATGTTGTATGAAGTTTTGTGTTGAATTATTCACTATTTTCACTTCAACTATTTTGTGTTGAAAATGTTCCTATAAAAAAATACATCAAAATCAAAATTTGCATTAAAATTACAGATATACAATTACATCGTACAATTTTCAATTTTAATATTTTAAGTGTCTAAAAGTATATTTTAATGTTATTTTTTTTTATTATTTAAAAAATGCTTAGAATCCCAAAACTATACATTGTTTTAAATATAGCTCTTAATGCTGTTTTTTTTTAAATGCATGTTAGATTTAAAACCTTACATATACAGGGAGAACTTTAAAAATTTTTAAAAAAATAAATAATTAATGTTTAATTTTTTTCTGCAGTTAAAAAAAAAATTCTTACTTTTTAAAGCCAAACTTTCATGGAAATTATGGGAACATTAAAACCCCACGAAGGAATAAAACAGAAATTTACATAAATCTCAGTTTCCATATTGTTCTAGGTTAATGTTTGCTGACTTCTCTTTTCATTTGATAGCAATTAAATAACTCAAAACGCCTTTTTAGGGTGTAAAGCGTTCTGTTAATAGCCTGCAGGGTGGAACAGTAGGTTTTGCAGAAGCTGTCTCAATGAAGGTCAGTCGTACACAGCAATATGCACCCAATCCTTTCTAAGACCTGCACTGCAAATGTGTTCAGAAGTTCTTGTCTCTTGATTGCCTTTTGCACGTCCTAACTAGTACACAATTACACCATCTTTATTTTCCTTGCATCAAAAGGTTTGGTACAGCAGATGAGTATGAAGTTCACGATGCCAAATTACACAAATTATATTTTTAAGCAGTTCAGAATAAAGAAAGAAAAGATAGAAAATGTTTAATGAGAAAAATATTTTTAGTTGAACATCATTCTAATTTTAGATTAAAATGTATAGAGTTTAGAACTTATTTTTGTAATAGATCTCAATGGATTTCTTCTCTGTATAGAAATATAAATAATTCAACAATCCTTCCTGCTATAAAAAAGGTTTTGTGTCTTGAGGCGAGAAATTTTTTTTTATTAAATAGATTACTTTGAATATAAGATACAAACTTGGTATAAAAATATAACATAAAAATATTGTAAGCGATAAACATCAGTATATTAAGCATTCCAGTGGCATACACAAGGGGGTGTTTGGAGGTTCAACCTCCCCCAAACCAAAAAATTTTTAGTCTTTACTATACAGATTACCTATTAGCATTTTGGTTTTGTGTTCTTTAGTATGTAAATCCCTTTCCCATAGAAGAGGTAAATGTGCGTCACTGAAACATGTATTCCAGAAAGGATTATTTTTCAAATGACAATGTTCTAAAAATGAAAATTTTTATCGTCAGTTGTTTCATACAAAGAAAATAATTTCCTTTTATTTTCTTCATCCCAGCCAACTTTTTTTAGATGAATAATCTGCAGTATTTTTTTTTTTAATGTGTTAGTTGATGGAAAATAAAAAATATTTCATTTTAAGGAATTATTGGTTCAATCTGAAGACAAAGTTCAGATGATTCTTTCCTATTTGTTCATTTGATCTTTTTATTTATTATACCAATTTAATTTAATTTTAACTCACTTATACTATTTTCAAGAAAAAAGCTTTGTAGTGATAAATTACTCATTTGCTGATACCTCTCCTTAACTAAATTTGTGCACCTTGTACTAGCACATGCACTTTATGATGTAAAGTCCTAATAAGATTCCTAACCTTTAAGTGGAATTAATAGCATTAACAAATTATTTTTTAGTATTTTCCCATCATATCCACACTTGAGTGTGCAATATTGTGTGTAAATTAGTTCTGTAGGCACCTAGAAGGTATTACCTGCAGTAAGAAGAAATCAGTTTTTTTATATTAGATTTTTATTTAAGAAAACAACTAGTGAATGAGTTTGCATTACAGTTGAAGAAATAAATGTATTAAGAAAACGAGTTCTGTGTGTAAAATATTTCAGGTAAAACTGGCATCTTAATAAGATTTAATTTCAATACAGCTGAAATGTTTCATGCTACTCTAAATGCAATTACTAATATAATCTCTTAATTAACTTTGCAAATTCAGATAGATTCGGGGGAAATACCTGTTAAATAAAATGTTATTTCGTAAAATTTATTTTAAATGTTATTGCTTCATTCTTATATGTACTTGAAATTTTAATAGATTAATCGGTAAGGATTTTTAAACACAAATTGTTAATTTTTGCAACAGTTTTGTTTGCTCTGTAAATAAATGTTAAATTTAAGAAAAATGTAAGGTATTTGTTGTAAAGGTATGCAGAAAGTTTTTGAAAGTTATGTAATAAAAAAACAAAATGGTGTTTTGTAAGCAAAATAAAGAAATTAATATACACTAAATTGCACAAAGTCATGAGATACCTTTTAATATGGGACTGACCTCCTTTTGCCCACAAAGTGCACCAACTCAATATGACATTCACTGACAAGTCACTTGAACAATTCAAGAACCTTGAAGAATTATTCAGCTATGCTACCTACACAATCATTCATATTTGTGAAAGTGTTGCCAGTGCTGGATTTTGTGCATGAACTGACTTTTCAATCTGTCTCGCATTCATGCTTGATGGAATTCATATCTAGTGGTCTCGGAGGCCAAATCATTCATTGGAATTGCTCAAATCAATCACAGATTATTTTGATCTGGGGACATGGGGTATTGTCATCCTTAAGAATTTCATCATTGTTTGGTGACATGAAAAGTCTGTGATTAACTGCAAATAGTCTCCAAGCAACTTCTGCACCAAACTAAAATCTTACCATCAACTCTTGCTACCTAGAACCATGGCTCATATAATCAATCAATATTTTTCTAGTCATCTAGGATCTAATTGATATGTTAACAAGCCGAAGGCATTGCAAGCTGTAGCATGTTGTTCTGTCGTCTGCTGCCATATCCTATCAACAACAAATTTTAAGACGCTATCCTCAGAAACATGTATTTGTAAATCCCACTTTAATTATTGTGACAAATAACAAAGGGTATTTGTTGTATTTCATAACAAACTCTACACAGACATTGCTGGTCTTGGTCACCAGATGTGGTTGATCACTGGGTTATCCATGGTAGGAAGTGTAATGCCTGAAATTATATACTCTCTTCACATTTTTGTCACTGTAGGCTGAAAAACGTTATATTTTCTGACAATTTCCTAAATGAAATGGCTTGTATATCTAGCGCCAATCAGTATTGAGCTTTCAAAGTCTTGAAATGGATTAATTCTTATTGTGTGGCCGTAATCGCATCCGAAAACTGAATGATTTGAGTATGAATGAAAGTTCTGACAATTCATCAGCAATTTATACATTTCTTATGCAATGCTATGCCATTTAGATATTTGCTATCTCATGACTTCTGACCCATCATTTTATGTATATATACAATTTGCATGTTTATTGCATTAGAAATAAGTCAAAATTAACACATTAACTGTTAAGTATAATTGCCTTTTACTCTTCTTTAACTACAGCACACTTATCTAACAAATTATCCATTTACTAATATGAATAATTTTGTATTAACATTCCTGCCCTGGCATTTTTCATTTGTTTCTTCTAGGGGCTCGCAAGTCTTGGTATGACTCTGGCCCCTGGTGATTTATTGTTATTAAAAGTAAGTTAATTGCATGCTTTTTAAAAACATCTAATTCTCTTTTTGCTAATTTCTCTGCTTTTACATTTAGAAATGAGTACATTAATTCTTATAAATTTTATTACAATATGTTTTACTGCTTTGATTTTTTAAAGAAAGCATTTTTCTCTTTCATGTAATAAAATTATCTCCCTGAAAATAGAGTATTGAAAATTGAAATCCCTACATTCTCAAAATAAAATTTATGTATTTATAAATGTTAGACTTACGTTATTCTTTCTAGAAAAGATGAATTAATACATAAAATATAAATTACCTGAAAGAAGGGTGTAAAAACCGTACAAATTTCTTAACATTCAAGTAAAGTGTTGTTTTGAGTAATAGAGAAAAAAAATTTCTGAAAAAATTTACAAAAATTTCAAATACTTTTTCTTTTAAATTTTTAGTTTCTCAGATAACTAGTTATTTTCATTATTAATCTTCAATCTTATTTTTATTTTAAAATATTGTACTTTGAAAAACAAATTTTCTTTTGTAACTTACTGAATTTTTTAAAAACATTGATGTGATCTGTATGTTTTTTCTAATGTTTGTATATGTTATTTCTAGGGTGAGCCTGGTGTTCCAGGACCTCCAGGTCCCCCAGGACCACCTGGACCTACAGGATTGCCTGGTTTTGATGGAAGAGTTGGCTTACCTGGTGAACCAGTAAGTGAACTTCAAGAAAAAAATGACTTTTTTAAAATACCATTGTGCAATTATATGAATGTTTTTGTAATATTACAACTGCTTTAAATGTAAAAAATATAAAAGTCATAATCTTTTTAAACTTTTCCCCTTAGGGTCCCCCTGGAGAATTAGGATCTTCTGGTCCACCTGGTCCAGTTGTAAGTTTAAAAATTGTTTATTTACACATTTTTTTAATTGCATTTTTCAAAAATTTGCTGACTTGCTATTCTATTTCAGTTTTCTATTCTACTTCAAAGTTGCTCAAGTCCAAAATTATTCATTTAAAAAGTTTTTCATTATTTGTTTGAACTGTATACTTAAGCTTACATTTTTTTTCTTCTTATAGTTCCTATTATCCCCCATTTTTGTGAAAATACAGTTATAAAGGAAGTAAATATTTTTTAGAAAATTGTTTCAACAAATTTAATTTAAAGTTTTTAAGAATAGATTTTCAAGCAACTTTTACTAATAAGCTATTCATTATGTAAACTAATAAATTTTCAGTATTGAATAAGATATACAAATTCTAGATTTGCAGATAATCATGTCTTATCACAGTCTCAGAATTTATACTTATGCAGCAAGTTAACTTTATTATTTCTTTTAACGTTGTAAGAAAGTTTTTAATTAAATATGAATAGTAAATAAATTATATCAATACTTTAAAAAAACATGAATTTTTCTTGTGAAAAAATGTGTTTTTTTTTTAAAATTTAATATTTTATATACATACATTTCTGTACAACGGCATAACAGAGATTATTAGGGTCCCCCTGCAAAATCAGGTTTTGTGCTCCAAGGTGAATCTTACAAAGAGGCTCTCATCAGTCAGGCTTTGGGCCCTCTAGAATCTTGTCCCCCTCCCACATTACTATACATTATGCCACTGTTTCTGTATGTTATTTATATTTAAATAAGTTCTAAAGTGATATTTCATCAAAAATACATGAAAAAATAAACCCTGAGTTATACTGAAATAGTTGAAAAATAAATAATCTGATTTCAGATATTATGAATGTGTTCATTTACTTTTATATTCTGTTTAAAAAAGCTTCTTTTGAACAAAATTGAGAAATGTTTAAATTAGACAATAATCATTTTCTACCTATTAAAATAGAATTTTAAGGGAAACATACAATGTGCAAAATTTCATTCAAAGTCTTTTTTTTTTATTTAAAATCACTTCAGTTTATTATCATTATATTAATGGATGCATTCATGTTCTAAAATTATATTCCTATAACAGTTGGTAAATTTAATTTTGTAAAATAAAAATATGAAGAGTTTTATTGTTTTTTTATTTTATAAAACTAAGAAATATATAAAAATTAAAATTATTAAGATAATATATATTTATTTTATTGTAGGGCCCAATGGGCAAGGATGGCTTACCAGGACCGAAGGTAAAACAGTTTGCTGATAATCTTATATTCCATAAAATAAATTTGTTCTAATTTCAAAACTATTAAAAGATTATAAATTTTAAGTTCATTATGTTTTATCACAACTACTGTTTTTTCATTTATGTCATTTAATCGCTTTTTGATTAGGATTAAGAATATATGATAGTTTATATGTATATTAAAATCATTTAATTCTTATTTAATGCTAAAGAATAGGCAAGGCAATACAAGACAAAATAGAATAGACATTGTAATATAAAAGCAAACTATTAAACATAGAACTAAGATTTCAGAGTTAAAAATAGTTTCAAGGCACCAATCTTCCCCTTAATTTGCGTGGCCACGGTAACCTAGTGGTCAAGGTAACGGACTCGTGGCCAGCATGACATGAGTTCAATCCTAGTACCAATGAAGACCCGATATGCACGTTAAATCTGTTGAGGCTCAAATGTCCTCTCATTGGTGTGGTGTAGAAGTTAGGAGAGGGGAATGCCAGCTCAGGTGTCATCCTCGTCACTTGACCATGGTTCAAAATTACGAGGTCCATCATCAAAAGCCCTTGAGTAGATGAATAATGTGATGTTAATATTCACTCTCTCCCCTTAATTTGCTTGTATTACCTGGCATAAGTAAAGTCTGGGGGAAAAAATGCAATTGTGGGGAAAAAATTAAAATACTTAAATTAATTTGTAAAAATCTGAATCCTTATAATTCTATAGTATAAATAAGGAATTTATTTACTTAAAAGTATTAATAAATTTAAATGTATTAAAATTCATTTTTAGAAATTTAAACTCTTCAAAGTAACAAAAAGTAGTAAATAAACTTCCCTATTATGTCCTTATAATATAAACTTTTTTGATTTTAGTAAAGAAAAAGGTATATATATGTGTGTGTATATATTTAATTTTTGTTATCATAATACTAAATCTTTTTAAATTTATGTTAATATTTTTTTCATGTTCTTGTTCTGTTTAATAATATTACTATAATAATTAGCATTTTGATTTTCATCTTATCGTTATTTATTTCTAATTATTTGAGAAGCATATTTGTATATGAATAACTTATAGGGTGACAAAGGTTTAAAAGGTGATCGTGGCTTCATGGGTGCTCCTGGACTACCTGGTATGCCTGGAAAACCAGGTTTAAATGGACACTTAGGACTTCCTGGTCCAAAGGGAAATATTGTGAGATTAATGTCCTTAAATTTGGAAAAAATATACTAACCCATTTGTTGAGCTTCTCAACTGCTGATGTAGTTGATTTCTCTGTCTTTTTATGATGTCTTGCTTTTATTCTTCTGTCATTTCTTGAATATCTTTCATCTCTTCTAATTATTCTCTTAACTGTGTCAAATGTTTGGAGGTTGCTAGTTTCAGGATTCTGTTGGAACGTGTAATGTTGAACTTAAATTTAAATGTGAATTGTGAGCTGTGGGGACAGTTTTTTGAAAATCATATTCCTGACGCATATTTTTTTTAAAAAAAAGAAATGTATTTAAACCACTTTGAAGGCAAAACAGTAAATCATCTGTCTTGAGATTTTTATTATTATTACTGCTGTTGTCTAGAATATGGTTGGTATAGAAGGGGGCTTTTGTTTTTAATGGTTTTCCTGATTACTCTGTATATGATATTGCAACCTATTATGTTCTAGAACATCTAAAATAGTATAGCATTGATCAACTCAAATACATCGTTGGCTATAACATGCTTACTTTGCTTGAAACAAACAAAAGGCAATCAGTTCTACATTTTCAAAATATATATATATATATATAAAATTAATATAAATGAAATTTTTGTGTCTTTCAAAAAAAATTTAATCCATAGTCTCAAATGCTGCAATTGTTTAACTACTTTCCCTCCTGTTTAAAAATAGCATACCCTAAATACACATTTTAAATGAGTTTACATTATAATAAAAAGAGTGTGGATCCTGTTCATATGTCATTTGTGCATGTAAAGTCTTTTTAATACATTTATTTTCATTTGGTTTCACTTATTTGCAAAACCTTTAAGAAACAAAAAAATAATAAACAATATTAGATACAACAACTGTTTATTCGAGTTATATTATCAATGCAAATTATAATTTAGCTACTTAACTCTCAGTTGAAATATATTTTTTTATTTACACTGCAAAAATGCAACACCAAGAAGTAACTAGAAAAAGATTCAAATCATTAGGTAGATACAACTCATTAGGTATTTAGATGGGTTTTAAATGTGCAGCTATCCCATTCTTGGTAAGTGCAATATAAGGAAAGATATTGGTGGACTTTTTCTGACAGTTGCTGAGGAAAATCAGTGGAATTGTTTATCATTGCAGATAAAACATCTCATGCCAGAAGTGCTAGATCACCTCATAAAAAAATGGAGGCAATTCTGATAGACAAACAAGTTTACAAGTAGTTACATAATCAGGTTCAGAAGGGCAAATTGATCTGATCATTGTACGTCCATGGTTCTCTAGCTGCAATGAAAATATTTTTTAAAGAATGTGCCATATTTGAAAAGTGCCAGTGTGGCTAAAGGGAGGTCAGAATTCAAGTATATTTGCAGATTAGAGTGGAAAACCTTGCAATAAACTTCAATCGAATTGCTGCAAAACGTTCTGGATGCTCCCATAACCACCAGGCTCATTCCCAGGGTTGGGGACAACAGCTTACATTCATGACAACCATTGTGCCCTTTATCATTGCTGCAATAGCACCAATGCTTCCATTTACAATATCGGACTTGATCTGTGTGCATACAAAATAAAATTCATTTGTACTGGTCAATTTAATCAATGACAATTGTTGCCTACAAGCCTGGTGTCGATGTGGTAACAGGTCTTACTTAAGCTACTGAATGCCATACCATATGACGATGCAGCATCATGTTTTCAGGTATCATTGTTCAGCCAGTCACCATTGATTTGTTGTGACACTGATGGCTCAATGGTATGTGGATGACATTTTGCATCTGGTTGTACTGTTTCTTTAGAGTGTACCAAATATTATTTACCAGGCAACTCTACTTGGCATCCATAGCCAAGAAGCTTTGTACGGTACTTAAGTGATCTTCTGGTCACCAATGTCCCCTGATTTTTCACTCATCAAGCACATCTAGTTAATCACATATGTGATTAATTGTGAATTGCATGCTCTCTGACTCCACCATGCTCATAAGATTAACTGTGGCAAATGATAAAGGGTAAATGGTCTTCCATCCCTCAGACCACAACTTACACACTGGCTATATTTTATGATGCATTACTGTCTATATCACTGTCCTTGAACCTATAATCTATGGGTAACTTAGTGTTGTTATACTTGTCGACTAACAGTAACATGTTGAGATAAATATTTATTTCAACTGTTTGTCAATTTTTATCCCTTTTATCTACATATTTGTGTACCCGCACTATCATACAGTATATAATTTTACTTCTTATAATCTTTTTATCCTTAAAAATATTTCTTAAATGAAGCATTAAATGCCAAATTATAATTCTTATGAACTGTTCTATAAATTACCTCAGAAATACTTAGTGAAGACATTATTTACTTATTGAAGTGCAATAGTATTATCCATTTTAATAACAAAAAATGATTCAATAATGTACAAGGCATTTTTTGAAGTATTGATACAAAAACAGCTTTTTGTCCCATACAATATTATTTTATATTATAGTTATCACATACTTCTACATTAACACTTCTATTAACTCAAGCCCTTTTTTATATACTATTGTTAAATTTCATATTTCTTTTAAGTAACATGTTTATTTCAATTATATTTTGTGTTACTAATTTACTAACAGAAAAACCTCACATACTAATACTTTTAATAATATTATTCTAAGCATTTGAGAATATTATGTATTATTTCTTTATATATTCTGATGATATTATCAGTATATTTTTTACAACATATGCTGAATTTTGTTTCAAGAATTTTTTCATATTAATTATCACAAACAAAATTTTTATTAAAATATCTGGCTTATTTTTAAACT
Organism: Trichonephila clavata; assembly: GCA_019973975.1. Classification (NCBI taxonomy): domain Eukaryota; kingdom Metazoa; phylum Arthropoda; class Arachnida; order Araneae; family Nephilidae; genus Trichonephila; species Trichonephila clavata. Next base: position 38,486 of record BMAO01029558.1, on the reverse strand, counting down.
TTGTACAAAAACGAAGAGATAAATTAATATTTAATTTATAAATTTTAGTTTATGCGACAATTATAAGAAGAACAGTTACTTTTCATGATTTCTGATCAAAGAATTTTAAAGTATATTAAATGCATACGTAAATTAATTTAAAAAAATTTTTAATAAAAGTAAATGCATCTGTATTTAAGTCCATGTGGTAACATTCACTTATAAATGGAGTTTTCTTTCATCTTACATTTGTTTATCATATAATTTTAAATTAAAGTCCAAAAGGAAATTTATATTTAAATGTTTTTTTAACCATTGCTGATTCTATAAAAAAAAATAAAGAAATATGCTTGATTTGCTATATTAAATTAAAATTTCCATTTAATAATTATTTTAACACTAATCTTAAAAACTAATTCACATATATGGTTTATTTTTGGAATATGAATGTTAAATCATATCTATTGATTCCAAAGTACTGATTACAAATGTTTTGCTTATTGCATCTCCAAATGTATAGAATGGGAAAAAGAAAAGTATCAACAAGGACACATATATGTCTTACATGCATAAGTAATTAAATGCTTATAAAGAACTTTCTATTGCTTTACTGTGTAATTTTTCTCAGATAATGTATTTCTTAGGTGAAATGTAATATGTTATATTATGCCACACAAAGGCATTTCTTAACTTTTAAATGCATGTCTTGGCATTATAATTTCTATTTGTTATAGAATTAAGATGAGCTGAAATTGGATAATGGAAATGTCTTTGCTGAATCTCTTATTTTCCTTGTCACTTTTTTAGGGTGAGAAGGGAGACAAAGGTGACCGTGGTCTTACAACAACTCTGGATGGAAATTCTTTCCCTACTGGTTTCATTGAAGGGCCACCCGGTCCTCCAGGACCTCCTGGTCCTGCTGGACCACCTGGGAGAAAAGTAAGAATTTTCTGTTTTTAGAATTAAGTAACCCAAACATGTTAGGAAATTAAAACAGTCATTGAGCATATGTAGCAATAATGGATTATGTGAAACAATACTATAATGTTTCTACTGTATTGGAAAAATGTGTATTCATTGATAATTTTCGATCTCCAACATTTAAGTTCATTATATATAGAAATTATTATTTATCAAAAAAATTTTACATTGTTGTGCAATGTGTAGCCTAAATTTTTTTTTTTTATCTGAATTTGTAAATTATGTATAATTTTTCATTAGAAGTAGCCATTTGCTTAAAATACATATATATAAATGTAGGGTTATTCTTAACTAGGGAAAGATCATGACACAGATCCAATAAAATGACACAAAATAACCCCACAGATCCGATAAAATGCTTTTATTCCAATACAAATAGAAAAAATACCTAGTGCCTTTTAACATTTGCAGAATCAAAACAAAAACAGATGAGACCACCTTTTCATGGTTCAACTGTACAATTTTCATCTCATAGTCATTCTCTAGTTAAACAGAAAGTGACATAAATCTTACTGCTGGGCACTGGCATAGCTAATCCTGAGTTAGCCCTGTATCAAAAATTACGTGGGGGCCCTTAATATTTTATGATTATTTGCTTACACTTGTTGTGGCTCCTGTATCCTGGGGGCCATGTATCATTGATATGGCAGTTGCTATGCCCTGCCACTGGATTTCTGGTGACCTGAAAAATAATCCGCTTCCACATATATAATGAAAGTCTTGTTTCTGTTTAATCAAGTATTATTTCTCGAACCTTTCTCTTTTTCCCCCTACTTATAGTTAACAGCAAAATAATTCCTGATATAATTAAAAATATCAAGATATGTGCATATGTATTTATTTTACATCTCTTTAAATTACAAGTTTTATAGTAAATTCGGTTATTTTTTGTCTCAAGCTATATTGGAGCTTTGACTTTAATTATTATTCTGTTATATCAGAATTCTGATCCATTCTTGAAGACAGTGTTCTTCTCTGTTGATCCTCAATAAAGCCTTATTTTTTATAGCCTTTTAAATCATCCTAATTGATTTCTTTTAAGTTATTTCAACTACTCCAATAATCAATCAAAATCAATATCATTGATAAAAAATAATTTTCTTGGTATATTCCAACACTCAATACATTTCTCAACTTTTAAAATCTTTACCAAAAAAAATTCAATGGAACTTATGATAATAAACGTAAAAAGGAATTTAAAAAAGTAATTTAATTTATAAGAGGGTCTAAAATAAAATTATAAATTTTCAGTATTAAAAAAGGAACTTAGAAAAAAATGGATTTAAAATGGCATTTAAAATAAAGTAAATTTCATTATTTGGTAGCATACTGAGAAAAAGTTTAACTATCATTCAATAAATGTTCAATGAAACATTGCTGTATAAAACCTAAACAGTAATATTGCTTTAAGTACTAATTAACATGTGTGCTTTATACTAACCATAACTGAACTAACCAATCCTGCCCTACAAATAACCAGGGAGATGTTGGTGTTCCTGGACCTCCAGGTGAACATGGGGATAAAGGAGATAAAGGTGAAAGAGGACGTAGAGGAAAGAAGGTATGATCTGATAAAAAATGCTGATATTAAGGTGCTTGATATGCATACTGATTGGTGCATGGCAATGTAGTTCTGCCTGCTTGTTGCATTGAATGCTAGTTTTCCCAATGTATGGGAAACAAGGTTTGTCTGTAGGTGAAATCTTTCATTAAAATTAGAAAATTGATTTTGGTATGAGAATTGCTCTATATTTTTAAGCAAAATAGAAAGGTTTTTTCATAAATTTCAAAATGTTTTGTTTAAAAGTAGTGTCTTTTTTTTAAAAAAAAAGAGTAAACAGATCTCGATGTACAAATATGAAAGTAAAGAATGAGATGTCTCCAAAAACTATAATGACTGTTGATAATTGTGATTCCACTGACTTGATTTTCCTATAAAATTTGGATAGTTGTTTAAAAAATTGTTTCAATCTAAAATATCAGATTAAAATTAAATGAAAAGGGCTAAATTTTATTTGAAAATAATTATCTGTACACTAACAATTAAATTTTGAAAATTATTCTGTAGTTGTAAATAATTACTTTTCCAATTAAAGAATAATTGTTTTTCAATAAAAATGTGTAAAATAACAAAAAATCTTTTTTGTATTTGTTTAATCTTTAACTATTACACTATACAGATATCCATAACTTCATTCAGAAAAATTCCTTAACTCTTAAAAAAAGAAAAGCAATGTTTTTTGCAACAAATAAAGTTTTGTTACTTAAGTGCTCAGATTAGATTTCAAAACTTCATTGTAACAGTTCTTTTTTTCCTTAACAACTTAATATAATACCAAATATAAAATAGATAATATTTATTAAAAATAATAATTTTTTTTTAATTAGGCAGATTTTTTAATACATTTTCTGAGTGTAGTTTTTTACACATATATTTTTAATTGAATTATGAACTACCATACTAGACATGAAATACATTTTCATATATGTCATGATATTTCTGTATGATATCTTTAATAGTGACAGAATATTGATTATCCAAAAAAATGTTTTGCAGCATAATCTGACTTTTGCATGTGCATGATTGCCTGTCATTTTGTTTGCATTGACACTAATATTTGTAAAAAAACCGAGTTTGATCATCCTTAATATTTGTGAACCAAGCTCTCACCACCATGTCTGAATAATTCCTTCTTTAACAGCATAACATAATCTTTAATATGACTAATTAGTTTTCAGTTCTAATTTTCTTTCCTAATGAGATCAACTACTAACAAGATGCACAAGAAAGAAGAGGATTATACTAACCAATACATTAATAACCTGACATGAACCCTTAATATGTAAGTATTAAATGTATTTTAATACTTGTTATTTATTCATGCTGACTTGAGGAAAATTGGTTGCATTTATTTTATTTGTTTATTTATTTTTTTAGCTCAAATTTCAAAAAATAAGATTTTTTTAAAGCAATATGCTTATTTAATAATACCTAATCCATAATACTTAAGATTTTTACATTTATGTAATATAATGAATGATCTAACATTTTAAAAATTCTTCAAATGATATCTCAATTTAACATAATTTCGCTGATTTTTATTTAATACAAAATGCATCAAAAGAGGGGAAGATAATTAAATTTTCACTTTGAGCTCAATTCCTGTTGATCATATAATAAAGGCAATCACTTGTTTGCAACTTAATTCAAAACTGACATTAAACAAACTTGTACTTGTTATTATATTTGTAAAATGTAGATAAAATTTCAAATTTCTTATTTAGGTAAAGATACCTAAACATAATGAAAAAAAATTCATCAAAAAGATTTTTTTAAAAAATCTTATTTTATGCATGTACTTTTAGATTAAGTATATTTTGCATACTTATGTATGTTATTATTGTTGACAAATATGTGCTTTTTAAAAGAAAGTTTCTGCAAAGAACAAAAGTTGGCAAGAACAAAGTGCTTCAACCGATTAGCTAGAAACACAAGATTGTATTTATCGTATGATTATGATGTCATATGAATTATAAGGAACTAATTGGTTAGAAACAAGTGTTTGTCATTATCACATGACTATGGCATCACATGAATTTAGCCCACTGGGTGCAAAGTGGAACATACACATAAAGGCTTTATGATGCATTTCAAAGTAATTTATGAAACATAAAAATTGCATTCTTTTGGAAAAACTGTGACTGAACATATGACTCATTTCTGTTGTAAAATGAAACCTATTATTATTAAAATAAATTGAAATGAAACAATGCAGAACAAAAAATTGAACCCAAAGAAATTGAAAAGTCTAGTTTTAAATTATGAGATCAGGTATCTTCCTTAAGGAAAGGACTGTAAGAAGAATTAAAACACAAATATAGAAGATAGAAGTAAATATATATTAAATATTTTTTTACGATCATTGTAAAGCTGTAGATAATTTTTAAAAATTCATTGTGTTTTTTAATACTAAATTTGCATTTAAATCACATATATAGCATTTTATTTGCTTTTAAGGGTAAAAGAGGATTTCCTGGTCAACCTGGTTTTAAAGGTGAACAAGGAAAAATAGGATTGAAAGGTGAAAAGGGGGAAAAGGGAGACTTGGGGTCTCCAGGTTTTCAGGTAATTAGAGCATTTTACTAAACTTAATTTTGCTGTAGGTAGGTATAGTATTTTGTTTGTATTTATTTTTCAAATAATTTCTGCTCACAAAAGATTTGAAGCAGGAACACTTTGCCTTGTCATAGTCACAAATATTATTTAAATTATGATGAATTCTTTTTTTATTTAGTGAAAAATCTTATGTACATAAATCAGTATGTATAGCAATATTTTTTTTATATGTACAGTATTTAAATTAATTCCCATTTACGTACAGCATTTCAAAAAAATATGATTTAAAATATGAATTATAATTATAAAAAAAAGGCTGTTTACATCACTTTGTAGAAATAATTTCACTATCAATTTGCTATGCACTAATACAATCTACCCTAAAATCCCCACTCTTTTTTTTTTACAAAGAAACTTGAAATGTATGTCTGCAATTCTCTTGTGTTTTGAAGTTATTTAATCGAAGCATTAACCCTGGCTTTTAAAAAAAATAGTATACTAGAACTACAACTTTTTAAGTTCAGAAGGTATGTCAATTCTTTTTAAAAAATAGTATTTCGATTTTGTAGAAGTCTTAATTTTTTTTATACTCTTTTTTTTATATTTAAAACTATTGTTTTTATGCCTGGTGTTTTTACGACACATAAATTTTGATCTTATTTGTGTGTGTTAAAAGTGTGCGTTATACTCTGGATTTTATGCTATTTACTTTTATTTAATAGCTTTAGTTCTTTACTGTAGCTCAAAACGATCATATCAATTTTATACCATTTCTCTTGTGCAACTTTCAAAAATCTTCTAAGTGTATGCAGATGACAGTTTCATACAGTGCATTTTAATAAATCAGATGCTCAAAAATTCATTAGGGAAACATCTGGGAATTTAACAGACATTTCTGTAAATAGTTTCCATTTTATTTTACTTTTTAATTCTTTCATTGTTAGATGTTTGAATAGTTGAAAATCATTTCCATTATATGCAAATGACTCTTCCTGTATTCTCTACTGATTTCTTAAAGTGTAATAATTTAAGGTATTAATAGTTAAGGTATATGGTCTTAAGAACAAGTTTCGTTTTTTATTTTTACTTCCTAAAAATGTTTATATTTTCATTTCACATCAATGGATAAAATTTAGAAGTAAAATACACAATAGTTAGTTTATATTTTTGGTTTAATTATTATAATTTCTGTGAGGAAATTTGTAAATTTAATTTAAGAATACCTCAAAGTTAATAAATTAATGTAAAGACCAATTACATAGTTGCATAGCTAACTAATTTCTCTTTGAAAACTTATTATTAAACTCTGAACTATATAATTCTATTTTACAATAGAAGGATATTGAACCTTTAAATATGTTAAAAGCACTATTGATTCTACACTTATGTATGAAGTATAAATGAAAATTTTATAAGTTTAAAGAAAAATATATTTTTTTAGTTGTGTCTGTTTTTAATTTGTTGGGTAGAGTTATTCTGAGGATTTGATAATTGATTTCTTTAAAATTTCTAGGGTGACAGAGGTTTACCTGGAGTGCCTGGTTTTAATGGATCTAAGGGTGAAGATGGCATTCAAGGACCTCCTGGAACACCAGTAAAATAATAATTTATTTAAAACTAATTTAATCAGATTTGATGTTTACTTTTGTAGCACTTATTTTTTTTAAAAAACTTGTGCACTGGAAACATTTTTAAGCATTTCAAATCTAAATAAAGATAAGAAATATACTGAAAAATATATTTTATTTCTCAGTTATTTAAGAAAAGTAGTACATACTTTTGCATGTTATATATTTCTGTAAATTTAACATATGTGCATATTATATCATATTGACTACATTACTCTCATATTTAATGAGAAATAATATATTCCTTTGAAAATAAGATGTCCATTTAATATTTCTTTATGTAATAAAATCTAAAGAAAGGAAATTAACAATGATACAATAACTTTATCTGCAACCTTTAAAAATTAACTTACAATGCATATACTGTATTTATTCAAATCTAAGCTGCACCCTAAATGCTCAACATGTTTTTGTGAAAAAATAAACAAAATTGTCTAAAATGGGTTATCAATACATCATATTTAAGAAATTTAAAAAAAATTAAATTGAAAACTAATAAGGAAAAAATTAATTTATTTAATCAGTAACGAAAACTTTTAAATACATACATGAACCTATCATTGCTCTAACCATCATATTTTTCAAATTCAACTTCCGCATCCATTGAATTTTTTTGCCTTCGATTCTAAGCTGCTCCTGATTATCAACAGCATTAACCCTAGGAAAAAAGTGCGCCTTAGATTCAAATAAATATAGTAATATGTTTTTGTTACTATTTTATTTTGAATAAAACGTTAACATATTGTTTAAAAACAAAATAATGCTTGTGATACTTATAGCAATCCATTTCCTACATGTTTTCAGTGGGGCTCTACCTTTCTTCTGTTTATCATAAAGCAAATGTATGACAAGTAATATGTTAATGCATTAAATTCCTTATTGTTTATAGGGGACCTCAGGTCCTAAAGGTGATAAGGGAGAAATAGGAGTATTAGGGGCTCCTGGACTAATGGGACCACCTGGATTGCCGGGACCTCCAGTAGGTGATGCACAATTTAAAATATAAAAAAAACCATTATTATAATTATAATAAAATAACTGTATTTTAAAATTGATTTAGTTACCACCACTGAAACATAGAAGTATTCATGAGACTTCCTGTATTAGAATGAATAAACTATATAACTATAGTTTTTAAATAATGTAAATAAAAACATATTGTAATTCTTCAAATATTTACATTATATTTTCAATGTTATGATATAAAAGAGTTAAAATGTATTATTTTCATTCTGTTTCTTCTATAAACTGTACTCTTTTATTTATTTATTTTTTGTTTAAACTCTACTGCAGCATTTGGTAATTTTTTTTCTTTTATTGAAGGGTAGACTTGGGTTGAAAGGTGATAAAGGAAGCAAAGGTGAAGTGGTATGTAACTTCTATTTTAATATTATTATTTGAAAATACTTTTTTTACTGTGCATATTTTTTTATTAGTTGCAATTTGAAATCAACACCGATAAAATATCATTTTTTGCAAAAATTTCTGTTCGCAAAAATACATATTTTACAACATGTAGTCAGATGATAAAAATTATTGATTATGTATGTGACAATGGTATGTTAAATGAATTTAACATAATTTCTAAAAGGTACATTATCTTATTAAGCAAAGGGAGGAGAGTCATTCTAATCAATGATTTCCGTTAAAAAGTCACTTAAAAACTATTTTAAAATTTAATATGTTGTTGTTGTTGTCATGTCCTTCCCGCAGGGAAGGAATGAAAGTTGCCATTGCCTGTGAAACAGGTTGGACTTCTTAACGATAGATGGCGACACCACTTATCTCCACCTCCACAATTTTGGCGTGGAACTGAAGGGGAGGGAAATATTATCCAGCCCCCTGCACTTGTGGTTTCTGCTGCGACCGTCCACAAGACTTTCGGACCCACTGATTTAACGAGCATGTACTCTGTCTATACTCGGTGGTATTTAGTGGCATCGGGCATCGAACCCAGGCCCTCAGGTCTGGAGTCCGATACTCTAACCACTAGGTTACCCACGTCCCCAATTTAATATATGTCACCTAAATGAGAAAATTAAGCTGTTTAATATTTAAATAATGTTTTATTTATTTTTTTGTATTTTTATATTGATTAATTCGTCTTTAAACTGATATTAATGTTGCACTAATTAACTATTACTATTTTTTAAAATTAATTTTACTTATAAATAATATAAAGGTAACTGTTGCTAAGAAATGACAGTTTATGCAAAATCAAACTTCTTAAAATATTTGCATTATCATTTAAAATGGCATCAAATAATATGATGAAATGATATATCTCTATAACCTTTATACTTTTTATCATTTTTTTTGGTGTTACTTAACTGGCTATTATTTATAGTAGCTTTATCTTTATTCTTAGTACTTAATTATTAATAACTGGCAATATTTGGTGTGAAAAATATTAATTATGAATCTTATTATCAGAATCATATAAATTAAGAAATTATGGAATATTCTTACAAAATTGTATAACTAAATTTTTTTTTATATGTTCTTCTAAGGTTAATGGTATTATAAATTAATTTATACAGAAAAGTCATATTTTAAAATGACATTTATTTTTGTTAATATTGTATGATCAATATCAAGAACATAATGATTGTAATTTTTCTATATTACCAACTCCTTTTAAACTGAGCTGTGTTTTAAGGTAATGTAATATGCAAATTATTAAATACTTTTAATAATTTGCATATTACATTTACTGAAATAATTCTATAATAATATTCATTCATAGCCTCATAATTCTAAATGTAGATTTTATATTTTAGTCCATGTTTTTATTATGTAACCTATGTAAATACTTCAATTATAGTTGTATACTTCTATTTCATAGTGGCTGTGTTATTAATATCTTAGTAAATTTATTTTTGTATTTTTGATTAATGATATATATAAAAATAATTATAATCGACCTTTATATATTTAAAGTTATTTCTTTTGGATTTTCATAAACACATACATTGTAAAACTCTCAGTATTGTAATTGAAACATTTAGGTTTTTTTCTCTTGCTCATAATTCTTTATTCATTCATATACAAGAGTATGTAATGAATCTTGAATCATTTTATTTAGAAAATTTAAACTCATGATTCTTTTCTCTTTAGAAACATATAGTACCATGTTCTAATCCAGGGGTGGGCAATCCAAATGACCTCGGGGGCCACTTCGGAAAAACATTACATTCCCGCGTGACACATACAAAAATATGTAACTTCATATTAGATTAGGAACCATTACAAACATTTATTGGAGTGAAAATTTAAAACAGGCGGGTACTGCATTATTGTTTTCATTGTTTTTCATGTATTCAAACATAGATATGATAATAATAATAAAATGATGAAATTATGTTTAATTTATTTAATTAGTGAGATATTTGTTTCTCAATTCTTTCACTTAGTTTTTGCAAGTTGATCTCTGTACATGTATTGGCTCATTGTGATTAATGTTGCAGGTTTTTGTCCATTAAGTTTGAGTGCGATTTATATATGATAAATTTCATTTTCAAAAAGAAAGAAAAAATATTCGCAGCAATGTCATAAAATAAAAACAGTCATGGGGTTTATTTGTTTAAAAAAAACACAAATATTGCACAAAATAGTCGTATTTTGTGAAGTTGTAAAGAATCTCACGGGCTGCAAAATTATTCAAAGTGGGCCGCAGGTTGCCTACCCCTGTTCTAATCAGTGGTAACATTCCTTAACAATCATCATAAACAAATCTTTTATTTTTAAAGTTATTTAAATGCATTTTAAACTTCACCTTGAACACTTATTTGTAACTTTTATGGAAGAATTTGTAAATTATATGAACATAAGTGTTTAACCAGTGTTCTTGTAATGAGGTTGTTTAGTAATTACTTTTTCTCTTTTAATCAGATACCTCATCGATTCTGGAAGCAGGTAATTTTATTTTTTTCTCTTTCTATTGATAATTTTTTTACTAAGTGTCATCTGCTTTTTTAATCTGCTTCTATATGAGTTTTTTTCCCAAATTAAATTTGTAAAAAATTAGATGAAAGGATTCTTCTTTTTTACAAATATTTTCAGAAATATTAATAATTTTTAAAAATTTTTAAACAATTACTTGTTGTTATGTTTATTAATTTAAATGTTTTATCAAAAATATGTTTTGGAAAATATCTTAGAATCTGAATCTTCTCTTATACTTTTGTTTTTTGTCTAGTTGCTTTTTATTATTTTTGTTATTATTCGGCTATTGCATAGTGGCCGTGGTAGCCTAGTGGTCAAGGTAACGGACTCGTGGCTGACGTGTCATGAGTTCGAGCCTAGTACCCCTGAAGATAAGCCGTGTAGGGGAGTGATGCCTTGTTAAATCCTTCAAGAGCTCAAACGTCCTCCTGTTTGTGTGCTGTATAAGTTAGGAGAAGGGGGTACCAGCTCAAGTGTCTTCCTTGTCACTTGACCATGGTTTAAAGTTATGAGGTCCGGCACCAAAAGCCCTTGTGTGGCTGAATAGTATGACATAATATTCACTCACTCATTCAGCAATTGCATGGTGTATAAGTGAAAATATCTTAAGAAAAAAAAATTTTGATTATTGAATGCTTTTATATAAAATTGTAAAAATTGCTGCATATTTCCATTATTGTTTGCATCTCCTTTAAAATTTTGTTTTCAATGGAAATAAAAATTAAATTCATGATTTTATTTCTCTCTCCAGATATTGCCAAATCAATTCTTTATCTTAGAATATTTTATGAATTTTTAATTTTGTTTATTTTTATAAAGCACATAATAATAAATGTGACTTTTTATCCCTTAGGGTGACAGGAGACTAGATGGAAAAACAGTAAGAACATACTTTGTCTAAATGTTCTATTTAGTTAGTGATATATCATGTTAAATAATATCAATTGCTTTGTCACATTAATTATAATTGAAGGTTGTGGTAATCTATTATGAAAAATCTTTTTGTTTTTCTCACATTCAGTTAAAATGTAAGTTTTTTTCAGCATCGATTTTTTTACATAAATGTTAACATGTATTTGCTGTTATTTTTCAAAATTACTTAATGGTTTCAATTTTTTTTATGTAAGTAATATTAATTTGCTCAATACAACATTTTACAAAGCTTTTTAAAAATTAAAAATATCAAAGCAAGAGTGAAATTTAATTTTATAATCAACAAACAAGTTTTTAAAATAATTTTATGTAGATAACCACTATGAAATATATAATTATTATTCCATTAGTGATTTCAATTTTTTTCCTTCAAAAAATTGCATGAATTTCAGAAAATTTATCATAATGCATTCAATTTTCAATATTTTAGTTTGTTGGACCTCCAGGACCATCGGGCCCTCCAGTAAGTAGAATTCTGTTTGCTTCATAGAAATTTTTGTTAATGAATTTCTAAAGAGTTTAAATTAAATAAGAGCTTAGGAAATTTTAGAAGTAAAATGTTGTAAAGTGAGCAAAAATTTCTGATCTTCATTACTACATTCCAAATAATTTCTAAAAGGTTTAAATAAAGTTGCAAGCAGGTAGTTAAAAATTAACTAGAAAATTTTTTGCAAATATGTTGCTGACAACTTTAAGTGACATATTTTTCATGATATATATATAATTGATATATATTCTCAGAAATGTAATTATGTTTTACTTCTGCTTTTCATGTACATTATAGCATAAAGGATTTCTTGTAATATTTTAATTTCACCTATATATACTACTAACATAATAATCTTGCAAAAAATCCTACTAATTTTTTGAATGGTACATTTCGAAGATTTGGAAAACATATTTTAAAATAATTGTTGTGGCAATTAATTTCAAAATATATTGTTTATTGAAACCTAAAAATGTTTTAACAACTATATTTTGATCAAAACATTTTGTCTACAACACCTCTACCAAGATATTTAATATTGCATGGACTTCATGCAAAATTTAGAACAAAAATATTACTGTAGCAGTAATATTTTCTGAGGATTTTTTATGATTCAATTAAATAAAGAATGCATTTTAGTTTGCAATATTAATATTGAGAAAGTAATTGATAAATTTATTTTTCAAACGGAAATTTGAAATACTTGATAAGGGAATATAATAAATATCAAAAGGTTTAACTCACTACTTTCTGCTTCTGGGTGATACATTCAACAATTATATTTTCAGTGTTTAGGTATATTTGTCTTCCTTTAATCTAAAGAAAGATAAAATTTAATATTTATTTTATGTCCATTGTTTTTGCTTTATACTATTAAAAATGCATTGCTCACTAATAATGCAATATAAATGTTAAAATTACACAATATTATATCATATTTTATTCTGCAATTAATGCAGGGTCCTCAAGGTATACAAGGACCTCCTGGTGTTAAAGGTGATAGAGGAGTAGATGGATTTAAAGGAGAACCTGTAAGTCATTAAAGGTTCAAACATTTTAAAATTGCTTGGTTTAATACTGAGACAAAAGTATTTATAGAATTTATTTTCAGATACTTAATTCTCATATTTTTTCCTAGGGGGAACCTGGTGCCAGAGGTGATCTAGGACCAATGGGATTACCAGTAAGTAGTTTTGCTTCTGAATTATAATAAAATATTCTCTGATAATTTTTTGAGAATGAAGGTGGGTACCCTGAAAAAAATTTGTAACTTTAAAGAAAAGTTTCTCCCAGAGTTAACAGAAGATCTAATTTGAATTCCAGAAAGCATGAAACTATAGAAAATGAACTTATTTAATTTTTTTTTAAATTGTTCGATTTTGATTAGAGGAATCATGCACAAATATAAATTTAATTAGGATAGAAATGCCAAATTCAAAGTGCAAGGTTATGAAATCCCATTAGAAATGTTCCTACGTTTTAAAGCATGAGAAAAGTAACTATGTAACTTTTAAAACTGTTTTCCTCATTTATTTAATTCTATTTTTTTGTATGTTATAGTTTTTTTAAGTAAGAATTGTGTGTTTTTAAAAAAAAGCAATTAAAATTGTACTGTAATAAATATCTTTCCTGTATAGGGTCCTAGAGGTGTTCCAGGTTCACCTGGAAGAGATGGAATCGATGGTAAACATGGACTTATAGTACGTTAATGGGTTTTTATATGCATTTACACCTAATTTAGTCAATTGCATTCATTTCCAAAATTGTAAAATCCTTTTACATGTAGTATATATTTTTTTAAGTTTCTATGGCTCATAATATTATTTGGAGTATTACCATATAGTTATAAAATAAAAAGAAACCTCCATGAAATTGCTTATTAATTTGTTTTTATTGGTGCATAACAGCAATTATAAAAAAGAAAACTATAATGTAAAACATTTATCAGTTAAAACATAGTTGGATAACTTTAAAATTTATCACAATTTTACACCTTTTCCTGAATCTAATTCATTTTTCTTCTGCTTTAGCTGGTTTGAGAAACTAAGATTGAATTTCTGTTGCTTGTTCTTATTATTAAGTTCGTTATGATGGACAATTTTTTAGTCAACTCTGAAGAATTTTGATTTTTTAAAAGTCTGCATTATTTGTGATTATTTCACTGCCTATTGAAATACTTGTGATCTCAGGAACACAGATTAAATTTTTGGACATTTGTGTTATTAATTGTAAATATTCTGCCCTCACCTTTTGATACCATATAAAACTCAATTAAAGCATTTAATCATGTTTCATTATAGGTGTGATGCAATCAAGACAGAAATATTTTTTTAATTTTAAAATCTCTCTGTATTTCATAATCTTTTTTTATATTTTAAAATATTCCTATTGGATAGTGTGATAACTTTGCCTCATAACTCCCAATGACTCTGTTCTACTGCCTTATACTTCTCAAAGATTGAAATAGAGACTTATAGATGGAACTCAACCATTTGTACCAAATTCCTGAAGTTTATACTACATCATCCTAATATTCAACATGTTGCATTTATTCTTACAATCCATAAATAATTTTAATGTTATTATGACACTTCTCACAATTTTTCCATCATTGTTATCATACCTCTTAAAATATTTAGAGCTGTTACCTTTAGTTTTCTATTATTTTTTTCCTTGTTAGTATAGTCTTTTTCACTTAATTTTTCAAGCTTGAAAGAACACTTGAAACTGACTGACCAAACAGACTGACAGTATGCAATTGCATAACACTAGGAATTTTGACTTTGTACTGATCCACTCAGGGGCTTACATTCTTTAAATACCAGACATAAAACCCTAAAGTGCCTTAGAGATTTTCTTTTTGTCCCAAAGAGTTTGTCTTTGATAACCTGAAAAAGAAAGACATTATTTAATATTTCAGCCTAAGGAAATTCTGTACTGCCTTCTTTCAACTATTTGGCAGTAACATTTTCTTAAAATTTAGGCAACTAAACAGACTTTGTTGCATTGCATTTTTGGTTTCGTTATAAATGTATTTTTATCATGTAGTCCTCCAAATCATATTATAAACCATCAAAACTCAAAAATACACTTTATTTTGTACATTTTTTCAATTGTATATAATAGTGTACATTCTAAATTTTTTTAAAAACGTGTTATATGCAATTTTAGCTTATGAGCTTAAAAAATATCCATCTCTTATGCATAATAAGTGTAAAAAATCACTTTAAAATGAAAATGTTTATCTTTTGTTTGTAATTTCTTTTATAAAATTAGTTATTTATTTAAATCGTTAAATCTGAATGTTATCAAATACATGTTTATCTTATTGTAGTACATAAATCAGTTTATTACTACTGTTGTAATTTTACAGCAAAGTTAAATATTTTAGACACTATGAAATTAAAATGTTTTTTAAGTTGAAAATAGAAGCTGTATTAAAATTCTTAGTATCCATTATTATAAAGTTAAAATTTTTGTCAGAGCTTTTTATAAGTGTGATAAAATGTTAAAATTTTATTACGAGTATTTAAAATATCGTAAAATATGTATTGTTTGAGTTTTACGTTATATAACTTATTATTTTTTGCTTTTCAAAATGGAAAACTAATAAATATAAATTTAGCTAATTCATCAAGTGATACTTTAGCATCCATATAATTTAAAGTTGATTACTTTATTTTTAAAATATTTTGTTGTAGTTTCAATATACAATTAACCTTTGCTGGTGAAAAATGTACTAATACACTTTTCTTTTTAGGTGTTATAATTTTCCTTTTCTCTCACTTACTCCATATACTAAATATTACTTTCTACTTGTGTTGTTCGACTAATGGTGGTGGGAGCTTGGTCTCTTATTTAATATTATATAACTTTTAACCTCCTTATATGTTTTCCATCATTGTTATGTGTTATCAATGTGCTATTATTGTTTGTGACAATCATAACTTTTGTGTTGTATTGTGATAAATAACCAATGTTTGTGAATGTTATCAATTGTCTATGAACTTGTATATGAGACTGTGTCCGTTGTATGATTAATGTATCAATTTGCATTATGTGCATGTTGCATTCCATTTTGCTTTGCTATATGGCTAAAACATTGAAAAGTTTTAGTTTGCTAATGATTTTGCTGGTTCCACATTTTTCTTTACTTTCGATATAAGCAGTGTGTATATCCTCCGTTGTTTTTGACTGTCAGTGTTGTTGTTTAAACGCAGGGCCCGCCCGGACTGGATGGGATGAAGGTAAAGATATGCTTCCTTTAAAAAATTTTGCATGAAACAAATGTGTATATATTTGTATTTTGTATTAATTCATACATTTATGTATGCATTGCATTATATTTTGAAATTTGTGGTAATCTTTTATTTTCATGAATAATTTTATTTTTATTTAATTTTTCGTATCAAAATGTAATAATATTTTTGAAGATAATGTTTAAAATTCATATTTAAGTTACTCATTTTTATGAAAAAACTTTTTCCAAATAAATAGAACCTGGAAGATGGAAATTACCCTATTAATGATTTATAAAATGCATTTAGAAACTCGAAATTTTAACTTAAAAATAATATTGCCTACTAACAAATGTATATTTTAGCAGGGGTTTTTTTTGTAGTATTAGAGTATTTGACTCAATATTCTTTTAAGATTATACTTATGTTCATGGAGAAATAAATATATTTTTAAAGTTGAAAATTGCTGAAATAATAGTAAATTTTTCATTGAAAAATCAAAAAATGATTTGAAAATTCCTTTGTAGTTTCAAAAATATAGATATATTTAATCTGACATCTATAATTTGAATTTATGAGAAAAATTCTATGATACATCAATTAAATAAATTGGGAAAATACAAGCCCTGTTACTTCAATTTCTGAAAAAAACTGATTCTCAATAAGTCTATTTAATTAATGTGTCATTTTTTAAATATTTGCAAAAGTAAAGGCTTGGATTAAATTTAATGTTCAATAAAAGATGAATTTTAAAATAAATGAACAAAAAATTACATCTCATAGTAAAGAAAGATATTTGCTTAAATTTTATTTGCATAAAAAAGTGATTGTTAAAGTATTCTGAAGATGTAGTATCAAAGTTATAAGATCTTATTATTTTGGCTACATATTTCCAGGGTGAAAGAGGAGATTTAGGCAGAAAAGGGGATAAAGGTGAACCAGGATTACCAGTAAGTTAGATTTATACTTAAAAAATTACTTTAATATAATTAGGTTATTGAAGAACATTAATTTTATTATTTTTGTTTTATTACTTTTAAATCTCTCTGTGAAGTTATTATTATTATATAAATTTTTCTTTTGTTTATAACTATTTGATATTTAATGTTGTGACTCGAGGGAAAACTATTATTCTTTGATTGCAATATTCTTTTATTTTTCTTCGACACGCAGGATAAATGAGGCTATTTACAGTTTTGAATTAATGAAGCTATTTACATGAAATGACTAATTATTTGAGCTCACACTTCGTAAAGATAAAATATTATACAGCTCTTTTCTTAGTGTAAAATGTAAGCTACTTAGAATATTCCAAAAACTAAACTTACACTTACTAAAATTCTGTTGCCAGATTTAAAGAGAATAAACAAATGCGGAACAAATATTAAATAATATAAACAGGAAATTTTGAACTTATTAGGAGTGGCAACACTTAAAAATGTATATTATACTCACTCCAAATTATGAAATACTATTTGCATACATTGCAAATTTATTTTTAAGCTTTGATTAAAAACTTGTTTGATAAAACATATATTTCGTCTCTCCCTCTACTTATTTTATTATTAATAAATAAAGTTAGAAACATTGCTTACATTATTATTGAACTGCAACTTTTATCATACTAAAATTTTTTTTAAATATTTCGAATAGTTCTTATTCACATGAATGTAATCATGAGGCAACATGTATACAGACTTCTTTTATTGAATGTATGCAACTTATATAGTCCTCAAGAAAATCAATTCTGCTATTTAACATTTTCTCTTTTTAAACCTAATCTATTTTCTTCGTAGGGCACTGATGGAATCCCAGGTTTGCCGGTAACTATCAAGGACAACAGTATGGGTGCTGGTCCTACACATCCATTGTAGTGACTAATTCTTCTATTTACTAAAAACGAACATAGTACAGCCACCCAGTAGTAGCGGGTTCTGTGTTGCATGCTGCTTCTTATGTGCTATCTCACCCTAACTGTTGGCTGCATGTTTTGCTTTGTATTAGAGCTGCATGAATTCTGTAGTTTTGCAATGAGTCACATTTGAAAAAGAAATGTGTCTCTTCGAATATATATTTTCTTCCAGGGACCAAAAGGTGAAAAGGGTGAATTAGGACCAGAAGTGAGTTCTTTTAATCAAAATTTTAAAATATTTTGAAAAAGTTAATTTTAATTAAAAAAAATATAGTTGGAAAAATTACTAAAAACATTTAAAAAACAACAAATTTTAGGGTTTGCGTGGCAAAAGGGGTAAGAGGGGCGAGAAAGGTGAAAAAGGAGATCAAGTAAGCAATTATGTGAAATTTCTTATTTTTATTATTTTTTATAACAACAAAAAGAGTGTTATTTTTCTTTATCTCTGTTTTGTGTATCAGTTATTTAAAATTATGCAGGAATTGAAATGTAACATAAATACCATTAAAATTTCAAAAAATTATTATTGCTGTTTTTGCTATAACAGAACCTCTTATTTTCATTTTCACAAGAATATATTGATCTAACTATGAGATTTATAGAAAATAAATCTTTGGGCAGTTAAATTTTCATGAATTTTGAGATAAATATGTAGAATAATTGGTTACAAACTCAAAAAATCTGTTTTATGCAAGGCATTTTCTTAATTTGCATAGCAATATGTATTATTATTGCATAGTTAGTTCAATTTAAAACAGACTTCCCTTTCATAAACTTTTGAAAAAAATCCATATAGATTGCTACAAAATTAATAATAAAATTGAATAAAACTTTTAAACGATCTAATTTCTATAGGGTGTTCCTGGTTTAGATGCACCATGTCCATTAGGACCTGATGGTTTACCATTACCTGGATGTGGATGGAGACCTCCTCCTGGTGGTGTAAGTTTGATTTTTCAATTCCTACTATTAGTTCACTTTCTCGCTATATATATATTTATTTATATATCTTGTTCAAATTTTCAATCATTAATAAAATGCTTTCTATTCATCCATTCAAGTTCAAATACGTTTTTTAAAACTTGTAGTGAATAACACTCGACGTTAATATAGTTTTTTTAAATACTAATTAAATTAAAAATGAATAAATAGTAACAAACAAAAATATTAGTTCACTAGTATATATAGAAAAGAAAATTGTTTGTTGTGTTCCTGTAGCGCAATGGATAGCGTGTTGGACTTCTAATCCAAAGGTCGTGGACTAGAATCCCACCTGGGCTTACCTAATTTCTGCGAATGAGATTTCTTTTTACTATAGTATTTTATTAGAATAATTAAATTTAATTAATGAATAAATAATAACAAACAAACAAAAAATAGTTTAACACCATATATAGAAAAGAAAATGGAAAATTGCAAGGAAAATCGCTACCTATTTTGTCACTTAATACTGTGATTCTGTCATATGTATATACATATTTATATTAATTTTAACTATTCAATAAAAAGTAACTAGAAAATAAAATTTTGCTTTGTAGACCTAGTAGGAGTTGACTTAATTTATATATATATATATTACTTGTTTTTAAATGTATATTCGAAACTTCTTTACAAATGCTAAAGATTTGTTTACTTAAGGGTTGCATTTAAGTAAAATTCACTGAATATTCCAAAACTGTAAAGAAAAATATTTTTGTAAATATTATTTACATAAGTTAAATCAATTTAAAATTTCTGGTTTATACTTTTAAATTCAGTTATTTGCTTTAAGTTAGTAACTCCTTTTACATTTTATTTTCATATGAGAAATTTAAGTTTAAAATGTGCATTGATTGCATTCAGTATAAGATTCAAGCAATTTGCCTTAATAATTTGCATATTTATTTGTAAGAGAAACCCAAACTCCTTTTTTAAAGACTAATCTGCTACACTCAATGAAAAATCTAGTTGAATAAAACCAATACCTACCTGAACTACTTAGATTATAGTACATATTTCTTACTATATTCCAAAATATGCTTTGAAACTATTTTTTTTAATGTTTATCTGTATTTACAGGGACCTATTCCACCTGGTGCATATCCCCCTGGACCATATCCTACAGGACCAGATGTGTAAAAAAAGTCTATCTAATCATGAGCTCATCACTGCCACTGTAAGTTACATATTGTTTTAGAATACTTTTTCATGAAATTTCACATTTATTATGTTATCATTGAAAATATTATTATGCTATTTTAGTTGAAAAATTATTTTTAGGAAAAAAAATAATATAAATTTTAATTATTAAATAAATTAATGTTCATCATACAAAACAACTTCAAATATTTTTTCAATACTCTTACTCGAATGAAATATTTATTTGAGGGTAACTCTGAAATTTTTGAGATACGCACAGACGAGAAGTTACAAAAAAAAATTAATGGTTTAATTTGAAAATACAAAGTATTTTAACTCAGCAGACGACATTTTACAGGCTTACTTCAAGTTGTTTAGCGTAGAATAAACTTTAGACAGAAGAGAAAATGGAGTTGACGCGATAACATTATCATGCTATGATTTTCTATGATTTTGAAGCTAGATAAAATCAAGAGGAATGCTTTCAACGGCTGAAATTAGCATTTGATGATAAATCTCCATGCCATGCTACTGTATTCAGATGGTTTAAAGAATTTTGCAGTGGACACAATTCTCCTCAAGATAAAGAACACACAGGAAGGCCGTGTTTGGCAGTAATCCCGGATAATGTGTCTACTATACGAAAAATGTTATTGGATGATAATCGCTGTACCTACCAAATGATACAGAAGGAACTTTGGATCCGCAGCCATATACAAAATTATTCATGAAGAATTACATATAAAAAAAGTAGTTTGTGGTTGGGTTACCCATTATCTAACTGAGCACCCAAAAGAGGAGCGTGTCAGAATCAGTAAAAAAACCCTTAAATTGCTAAATGATGGTGGCCCCTGCATTATTTCTAAAATTGTAACGGGTGATGAAACGTACATACCGTTTTTTTACGTTCCAACACGTCAAGAAAGTAAAGTATGGGTCTTTCAAGATGATCCCATGTCAACAATGGTGAAAAGACAACGAGCAATGAAAAAAGCAATGTATCCCGTATTATTTTTAGGAGTACGGGATTGGTCAAGGCCATCAAGCTCGAAGGACAGACGACAATAACAGCAAACTGGTATACCACTAAATGTCATCCAAAAATTGTCCAAGAAGTGAATGTTAGGGAACTAATGCTTCACCATGACGATGCATCTTCCCATACAGCCGGATTAACTGCTGAGTTTCTTAAGCAAAAACAAATTAAAATGATAGAACATTCACCATATTCTCCGGATCTAGCTATATGTGACTTTTGGTAATTTTTTAATCTAAAAAATAACTTATGTGGATGTCGTTTTCATTCAGAAGAAGAGATTGATGTGGTTATAAATGCATTTTTTATCAATTCCAAGAAATAAATGGTTTGATGCATTTAATCAGTGGAAAATTCGTCTACAAAAGTGCATTGATGCTGGAAAAGACTACTTTGAACACACCTAAAATTTTGTAAGTATAACTTTAAAGACCTAGGAGTATCTCAAAAATTTCAGAGTGACCCTCATATTAATTGAGAGCAGTGGCATACAACAAGGGAATTGCAGTTCATCTCTCCCCTCCCCCATGGACCAACAGCAGGGCCGGCTCTAGCAATTTTGCCGCCCCAGACAAAAATGAAAAATGCCGCCCCTCTCCCCAAAGTAAAAAAAAACTATTATTAAAAATATAAAAATTGTTCATAAATACACACCTATAAAACTTGAATATTCCTTGCGAAGAAAAAGGAAGCTTACACTATATATATATATATTAAACTAAAACATAAAAAATTACCACTGTTTTTTTCCTGATTTTTAATTTTGATCAATTTTTTCAGCTATTTCATGTTTGATAGCCAATGTAGCTAATCTATTTTAAATTTCTTACTTAAGAATTTTAATTTGAGAAACTAATATCTACACTTGCCAAACTTATTAGCAAAGAAAGTAAAATAAATGCAATAGCAAGTTTGGAACAAATTCTAAAGCATAAATTTTGAAATTTCAACTGGGCTTTTTTTTTTTTTTTTTGCCTGCTAAAGCTGAAAGTAACATTATCTGATCTGCTCAATCAAGCGCGTTTACATCCAATGATTTCCAGCCCTTAGCCGCGATGAATTTCATGGGCCTTGATCTGATGCTACTGTCGATCAGGTGGCATAAGCAACAACAACAAAACATTCAATGATTCTCCGTTGGTCAACATCATTTCTAAATTTTTACAGTTTTTAATTAATTAAAGTTTTAAGGGTATCTCTTAAATCACATTGTACAGAAATTGAAAACAATTACTGTTAGTACTCATTAAATTACATCTGCATTCCAAGGCATTAACTGCTTCGTCCAATGTAAAAAAATAAAACTCTATCTTGAATTTTAATTTAGGATATTCCATCGGATCATTTTGTGCTTCATAATTAAAATTTACATTTTTCCGTCTAACTCTGTGACGTGGCTGTGTCACCTCAAAGTTAGCAGATATATCAATCTCGATGGCCAGTTCTTTTGCATCACAGTGCATTTTATCAAAAGCACATCCTTAAAAAAATCTTTACAATTTCTTGAGAGTTCTATAGTAGATGGTAGGTCGTTATATTTTGTTTGCAATAGCTTGCTTATTGGATTTTAATGCAATTTAAGATTTTATACCAAATAATGATGGCCATAGGAACTTGAATTATTTAGTAGAATTTAATAATCCAGAGGCCTCATCTCTTATAGAGTTGTCAATTTCAGCATTATAAAAACTAAGCATCATAAAAACCTCCCAATTGATAACAAGGGTTTAATAGCCTCTATTCAGTTTTCCCAGCTACTTACACTAAGGGGCTTCAAAGTTTTATGCCCTTTATACATTTTAATAATATAACCCAACGAAAAGTTGATGGGGAAAAAAATTTTTTAACTCTATTAAAAAAAGTACAGGCTTCTAAGGATGCTTTTGCCATATCATTAACGACCAAATTTAAAGAGTGGCTACTACATGGCACATAGATTGTTCGCGGATTTAACGTTCTTTTAAATTGAGCCCCTGATTTCTTGCCTTTCATATTCACTCCATTATTGTAGGCCAGCCTCCCCCCGCATATCTAGCAAATTTAGCCCTAATTTTTTTAAGTTTCACAACTATTAAATTTGAAAGTTCTCTTCCAGTTAATCTTTCAACTGGAAGGAAACCAAAAAAACTCGCATTAGTTTCAACAATAACTTCGTTAGAATTAGATTTCTCAATACATGTATACCTTACCATAAATGTCATTTGTTCGATCTTGCCGGCATCAGGGGCGCAATCTAAAATTATCAAATAATGATTAGCTTGTTTAATTTTATGAACAATGTATAATTTAATTTCTCACATAAAAGAGAAATTATCTCGTTCTGAATATTTTTCCCTAGATAGTGTGTGTGTACTTCTTCCAAATTTTCCATAACAAAAAAAAGTATTTTTAAAACTTGGTCCAAATGCCGCCTCTAAAATTTGCCGCCCCGGACATGGGTCCGGTTTGTCCGGCCCTAGAGCCGCCCCTGCCAACAGATTTTAAATTTTTACCATAGAGATTACCCCTTCCCTACATAAAAGAATTCTGTGTATGCTACTGATTGATAGAAATTCATATTTTTATTACACTAATGTTGTTGTTATAAACATTTTATAACCTCAAAATAATTTACATTATAAGTATTCATTGAAGTTTGACTTTTTTTTAAAAAAAAGTTTTTACTGTTAATTATCCAATGTTAAAAATGTTAAGAGTTCAAGTTATAATTTTAAAAACAGGAGATTAGAGTATTTTGCAATAATATATATATATATAATTTAATTGCATTTATTTCTAGATAAAAAATATCAATTTTTTTTATTAGTTTAAAATAAAACTTGTCAATTCAAAATTAGTACTTACAGACTATACAATATATGCTTGAAATTTAATTTTAATATAGGTTGGTAAACAATTTAAGCATTTTATTTTAAAGTAGAATCAATGTTTAATATTTAATTATTAAACTTGATATATGATATGATATTAAAATTTATTATCTCCAAGCACAACTTTAATCAATACAATGTTTCTTTTAATTTCAGAAAATGTTAGGATTCATGGAACATCTACAAAGTTGCGAGATAATCAATTGTGGACTTAAACCAAATGACGTTTTTCTTTTCAACTTCTACAAATTTCTACTTCAATTTCAAAGAAAAAATTTATATGCATTGTGATCAAGTCTGAACAGAAAATTTGGGATTTACGTTATGAAAGTGGCAAAAAAAGAAAAATTGTGATGACTTTTTTTTTCTTAGCGATATTCATAATCCCCCCCTCTACTGGACGAATGAGTCACTTTTTGATGTTTTTCTTTTCATCTCAAAGATATTTAATTAACATTTGATGCAATTCATATCATCAGCAATCAACAGGAAAAATTGTCACTTAATTTATTTCCTGTTGAATTTTCTAGCAAAGTATATAGCAGACAGTTGCTGGAAAAAAAAGACAAAGTTGTTTAAACACATTTATATATTCAATGTTATGATGAAATCAACTAATTGTGTTGTGAAGATATTATCACAAATATGCATGAACTTCACATTTCATGTACTGTAAAACAGGAAATGTGTTATACTTGCATTTTTCTGTGTACGATACTCAGAATGGAGTCAAGATATCATATAACAATCATATCACTTGCCTGCACACAAATAAATATTCTACAAAGAAGTACATGCATAACTATTTTATGATGTGCAGCAAGGAATTGAGAAGTTTTTCTGTTGATTAGCATGAGTGGATTTTACTGACATTTTTTCAAATGTTTGTCACATGCAAATGAGTGTAAGTGTAAAAGTAAGCATCCATATTAAATTAATCGTTCTTTTGCTGTCTCTTTTTACTCGCTTTTTTTTTATAAACATCACTTTACACTTCCAATATCATTTTTGTTGTTGTTACACTAGAGCTATTTGCAATGGTACTCATAATTTTACACCACTTAAAGGAAGATTAATTAAGTTTTTATTATTTACAGAATACGAGAATTATCACAGACTTAAATTACAACCTGCACACAAGGTGGTTAGAGCTCGAATGAAATTACATGAGGAAAAAAAGAAAAACTATAAATACAAATGAGAGATACAGGCGCCATCTATTGGCATAACAACAAAACCATGTTAACATTCAGTATAAAAGTCATTATCTTTAACAAAGATGACTCCAAAACTGGAGAATTTTTTTAGTCATGCTTCCATGCTATCTGAGACTTTTTATTACACATTGCATCAAACAGGTCTTCCAACCTGATGATCTTTGGTGAAATCTTTAAGTCAACTCAATAGCATACACAAGGGTGGAGCTTAGGGGGTTTAAAACCCTGCCATATGCCAAGATTTTTTTTAATATGTATCAAAAAGATTACATTTAGCGCTTTTGTCTGTTTGTTTTTTAAATATAAACCCCTCCCATACAAGAAGTCTGTGTACTACACCACTGGGTAAACGTATATATTCTTGGCCATGAACCTTAAATCAATGGGAAAATTATGAATTTGAAACTTAATTTCAACAAAAAAACATATCAACAAGTTGGAATATTAAATTAAATAGAGTCTTATTGTAAATCAATATGGTTTTAAGGAAAGTTTGAATAGAGAGAGAGTTCAGTTCTAAGGAGCTCATTTTGATGCTTAACTGTGGTTCATGATTTTTAAAATTAAAATGACAATAACTAGCTACAAATACTTTTCTTTCATATTTAACTTTTTCGTTTATATACTTCATTTACTTTTATAATACATGTAAACTTAACAATAACTTAACTCATTGGCACAATAGCTCATGGGAGGCAAGGCCTACTGTGCCCAACTCAGTATACATGACCTTGGGCCCTGAAGTGCATGAGCAGATGTTCCAGTCAGGTGGCCAGTCTGACGCGAAACCCCCAGTGTTAAGTTTCCAAGCAAGCTTGGTACTCATTTATCGACCCACTGAAGGGATGAAAGGTTGAGTCAACCAGCCCAGCCCGGGGTTTGGACCTGTGGTGTGGAAGCGTAATGCACTAACTACTCAGTCACTGGGCTTCTTACTTAACAATGATGTTCACAAAATTCTCTTATGTGTGCGTGGGAGAGGGAGTTACATACTAAAAAATAAAGGGCATCTCTAAAGTAAAAGTTTCAAATCTGTTGGTATATGGAGGGGGGCTTGATTCCCTTGTGTACACCACTGCCACTTAAATAGCCACAATGGGAAGGGATCATTCATCAAATAATGATTTGATTAAATTAAATTAGAACTACTGTATATAAGTTAACCAAGGACTACATTAAACTGATCAATGTGGAAACAAACCTATGGCTTGCATTTTTGTATATTTTTTAAAAATGTTCACACACACATATTCGTACGTAGTTGAAACAATACAATCAGGTTTAAAAATCACTTAACCTCAATACATTTCCTTTTTCTTGCATTAATTATTCTTTTTAGAGAAAAAATTGAGGAGGGGGTGGTGGGTATATTGTTTGTGTTTTTTGTTCTGGTTATTCTCCATTCTACAGGAAATTTTCGAACTTCTCATAAATAAGTACATTGCCGTATATAAACTTAAACTGAATCTTTAGTATGGATTAAGAGTGGTTTTAAGCTATTCAATTTGTTTCTTTTTAAAATGCATAATATTTTGAGTAACTGTAGATTATGCCCAATTTTCAAATATACAGGGTTATTCATAATTCTCTTCAAGGTCTTGGAGCTCCGTAGTAAAACTAAGAAGAACACTGTAAAAAAAGAACATATGAAAGAATGATAAAAAAAAAGTTTAAGTTTTATTTGCACACTGTTATGTTTATCGGGGTTCGAAGATTTTATGCAAATCAGTCGCAAAGAACAATACAGTTCCTTAAGAGCGATGAGAATTTGTCGGAAAAACAATCCTTGTAACACGGAATACTCAGTGAAATTCGCAGAATAAATCTCAGAGGGTCTTCACACCTTCAACAGCACTCAAACACAATTATCAGTGTCTACAATACACCTATGTAAAAGATTATTCAAAAGCACCGCTCGTCCTATTCAACAGACGAGCTAAACTCATCACGGTCAAGGCAAGACTACTAATCAGGGACGTCTTAAGAATCTTTGGCTCTATGCAAAGGTAGGCCCTACCTGAGATCTTTAAAAGTACACAGTGTAAAGCCTGCATTGTCAAATGAAACAAATAAATGCACATGACTCACAATCTCAAAAAACTTAGGCATAAAGTGGCTTGACTAAATGAGCTAGTTGAATGATTGTTTAAGGGGGTCCGGCACATGAATTATTGAAAAATTATTGATTTTAACTATTTATATATTTTTTCAAAGTTTAAATATTTTTCTTTAAAATGATATATTACATGAGGAAATCCGATAACAAGAAGTATTTTTATTTTTTAAAAGAAGCTATTCCTTGACTCGCATCAAATGAGGTCTCCTAGAAGTACCTGTAATGCATGCCGTATAACTAAGGGAACATTTATAAAGTATATAAATAAAACAAATTATTCCTGTATTCTGTCATTTTTTTTTTACTTCACTCATCGTAGTTGTTTTACTACAGAGCTCAGAAACCTTGGAGGAAATTATGAATAAACCTGTGTATACTCCGAAAAAAAATCTTCAATTCTTTGTAAGCAAAAAGAATGTTCGATTTAGAGTAGTATATGACTACTCTATAATAGTAAGATTAAGGAAAGTAGCTTACCTCTTCTACTCCTGGTGTACAATGAAATCAACAAATCAAGCTGCAGGGATTGATTTATATAGTAAGTGGGGGCCTTTTGAGTGAGGTCGGTAATCTATTGAATGAAAAACAGGTCAAATTTATATTTTATAACTAAAATATCTAAAAATAAAGTGATCACATCATTAGCATCTCAATAGACCAACATAACATGACGATTTCATAATTTAAATTTCGGTTAAAAAGGAAGATAATACTTAAAATGGGTTTTGCTGACACAAATGAGATCACCTCCCCTATATGTTTGACCCCAAGTTCATCTACATCATAGGTTCTCAACGTGGGTGATAACGCCCCCTTGGGGGCGTTTGAGGCTTTCAGGGAGGCAGTAAAAGATCCATAGAAAACTAGGGGGCGTTGAGATGGCAGGAAGGAGTTTGGGCGGATTAAAAAAATGACCAAAAAAAAATAATACTCGCTGATTATGTACTAACAAAAGTAAACTTTAATACTGTTTTCGTTATGTAGATTGTATGTATTTAAATCATTTCTATATCCCATGTACGAAAATTCACATATTTCGGTAGTTCGGAAAGTGGATGAAAAACCTAAAGATTACACTACATTCAGACCTACATTAAATTGAATGATGTAGTGCACATGTTGTCTTTATCTGTGAGCAGTAGGAAAAAGATTTCGTCCACTGCATCTCATTTCGTATATTATCCAAGAAACATAATTAAATATGTTAACTAGGAATTAACATGCGATTCCTTAAAGAGCTGAAACTGTCAAATTATATTTTTTAAAAGCAATAGTTTATTATGAATTACTTCGTATCATCCAAACCCCTACCTGTCTTTATAACAGGTAAACTAAAACTTTTATTCCACTCTTTTAAATGAAGAAATTCAGTAGTGCGTTTCAATTCCAACACTATCCTATCTATGACTAAAATGTGTAATATTACAACTTTAAATATATTTGTGGCAATAGCTATTTCATAATCGCAAGTAAAAAAATTGAGGCTTAAGAAAAAAATTTAATTAAAAAATATATTCTATTAGTAATAGAATATTTTTTAAAAAAATTTAACTCTTGTTTTCACCATGTGTTATGTACACTCTTATTTCTCCAGAGTGGGAGGAGGTGGTATCGAAATATTCACAAGAAAAGGGGGTGCCAGTTCAAAAAAGGTTGGGAACCTAAGATCTACATACTTATTAATTTAGGAAAAAGCGTATTTTTTGGTCTATGAAAAAAACTGCAAACGCACGAAGAAAGGGTAAGTGTTTTAGATCGACAGTTTTTTTTAACGTTATGAAACTACACGAGAACTGTTGATAACAAACAATCGTAACTTTGAACCACAGACAAGTCAAGAAGTCGACACCTGCGCTGGCACGTGAAGATTTTAAACTCAACAAATATAATTTGCATCAGCTCCTTTACACGGCAAGTGTTTAGTGGCACAGAATTGCAATGCACGTCCCCACGAATTCAGGGTGAATGAGAGAATGAATACTAACGTCGCACTGTTCAGCTACTCGAGGGCTTTTGGCGACGGACCTCGTCATTTTGAACCACGGTAAAGTGACGAGGACGACACCTGAGCTGACATCAATGGCGTAATGTACACCCCCGAATTGCAGGGATTCTAGGGGGCCAAAGCCTGACTGATGCCAAGTACGTATTTGGGCTTGGGGCCCAAAACCTGTCTTTGCACGGGGGCTCTAATATTCTTCGTTACGCCACTGCCTGACATCCCCCTCTCCTAACTACCACACCCCGGGAGGACGTTTCAGCTCTCGACAGATTTTACGTTCATCGCTCCCCTACACGGTGGGTCTTCAGTGGTTCTGGGCTCGAACTCGTGACACGCCACCAATGAGTTCATTACCTTGACCACTAGGCCACCGCCACGAATTCCACTCGGTTACCGTAACCAGAAGAGTGGATTATAAAGAAAACAGAAGGAAAACATTGCTAAAGCATCCCCGGGGCACCAGGGTTGTCAAAAATAAGTTCCAAGGGAAAAGAGGACAATTAAGAAATAAAGGGGAGGGGGGGGGGTCATAAATTCCGTAAGCAAAAAGGTGAGTTCTGGCATGGAAGGAGCATGGCACCCAAATTAGTACTTCCCTCCACTTACTTCCCCTCATCACGTGATAACTTAAAATCTCAAGTTTTTCTTGATAAACAGCAACTTCCGATATTCCGCATGAGTCTTCGGCGTTGTCTAATCACGGATTCGAATCCTGGCGTCGCTGAAGACCCGTCGTGTAGAGCAGTGATCCCCGGGCCGTGGACCGGTACCGGCCCATGGATCAAATGGCACAGAGTATCCCAAGGAACATTAAATTATTTCCATTTTATTTTCTGGGGTGTATTTCTCTCGGGTTGTGCGAATTTCCATGGAAATTATTTTATATTCCATGTTAAATCACTTTATATTCATTTTTTGGTGTAACTGTATTTTATTCTGAAGGCGTATTCAAATACAACTATATTAAAATTATTAAATCAAAACAATCTAAAATATAAACAATTAACTCCCCTTCCTACCCCCTTAACTTCCTGTTACCCTTCCTAACTAACTCTCGTGGTAAAATTATCAAACGTAGACCGGTCCACTGCGATAAAAAGTTGGGGGACACTGGTGTAGAAAAGCTTATTCTTATTAAATCTGTCAAGTTCTCACGTTGATGTGGTGTGGAAGCTTGGGGAGTGGGGTGCCGGCTCAGTTGGTCATTCTCCTTACTTGACCGAGGTTCAAGATTACGAGGTCCGTCGCCATTGGTGTTTGCGTTGTATACGAGTGTGGTGACGTTAATAAAAAACAAGTGTCCATGGGAATTAGGTTCGATTCATCACCAATCACAACTGTGACCATTAGTCATAGTTATGGTAGCGAAATTACAAACGGTGACCAAAATAAAAGGAGATCTAATTGAAGCAGCCGCAAAAAAAAAAAATATAATAAACTTTGTGGTTTGGTTTTTTCTATCCAAAAAAAAAAAATATGATAAATAAAGCAGCGCGAAATAGAATTTATTTTTTTTAAAAAATTCGCCCACATTGTTAGTGTGAAATATCGTCTGGTTTTAAAACACACTTAAAGAAATGAAATAAAAAACGTTTCAGTCAAATAATTTGTTTTAATAACTAAAAACAATTTTTAAAAGGGAAAAAAAAATCGTTTTCCGATAAATTTTGACGTCGAAATGAGAATAAAACTTTCTAATAAAATTCGAACGAAGTAATTTTAAAAGTTTGGTCAAATTTAATTTCAGTTACATTACATAGCGAACCATTTTCTGCATTGAAATCTTTTCAATACTTTAAAACTGTCGAAAAAAATTTGCATAAAAAATTTAACTTTTAAGAAAATTAAAAAAAAAATTTTTGGGTGTAATCCGTTCTAATTTAATCTCGTACAATCAATCACAAAAGAACTTTTAATGTTCATTGTCGAATTTAATTAACTAAAAACATTAATTATGTCATGATTTTACTCTAAACTTTAAGTATCAAATAACAGAACGCTATTTTTCGAAGTCGTGAATCACGAAATTAAGAAATATAAACACGTAATAATAATCGATTTTTCAAGATCTAACATATCATGCTCAATCCTATAATTAATTAATTAAAGGGGATACAATAATAAATGAAAATTTATTCGATTTTTTCCTTAATAATTACTTTGTCGGCTACTAAAAACTAAATATGCAAGATTTCATCACAAACGAAACACTGTAGAATGCGGACACATCATGCTAAAAAATTGCTCTGTGCATACTAACTATTTTTTTGAATATTTTATCGACATTGATATAATTAGTCATTAAAAAATATTCCAATTTTCTCCCAGCAATTCATTTTTAATTCGTTTCAGAAGAAAAGTACCGTTAAAAAAAGATGCCCAAATCGACAGATATTGATAATGCCCTATTATATAACACGTCCATTGCTTTTATAGTGTCAACAGATAGACCAAAAAGGATACACAGTAAACGCCCTACTTGGAGAAGAAATGACTTTTTTTTCCCCACCTCTTCTTTCTTCAGAATACCGGTCGAACATCCTGATGAGTGTAACAGGACCTTGCCCAAGGTCATTGAATATACTTCACAGTTTATGAACGAAAAATAGTGCGTTAACCGCTGATTACATATCGCATATCAATGAAGGAAGCTATTAAAAATCATCTATTTATTGAGCCTCAAGTAAAACGAATGCAAAAAGCTCACTGAAGACGACAGTCGTAATCGAATTGATTGGCTTTGAGAGAAAACAAAGTCGAAATGACTGATTCGGTGTCAATAAAAAATGTGTTTGTTGATACCGAAAAAAATTAACGCAGATATAAAAGTGATGTTTTTAAAATAATATTTATCTAAACTTATCTTCGAAGAATGTACTAGCGATTGAGATATAGTTTCCGAAATTAGCTTTTCCTTGGGATGTTTTTGTTTATACCTCCCAACCCCGTCGCCCATAAACAGGTGTGGAGCTAGAAAATTAGCTTTTGTTTTTGAAGGAAAGGGGGTGCCCAGTTTTGTGGTAATTGATTAGGGTTATATATGCATGATTTATTTGTATATGTATTTATAAATATTTATGTATTTTATTACAGTGGCGTACATTGACTTCTTTTACTAGGGTCACTCTGAAATTTTTGGGATAGATACTTCTAGGCTTTTAAAGTTATACTTACAAAATTTTAGGAGTGTTCAAAGTAGTCTCATCCAGCATCAATGCAGTTTTGTTGACGAATTTTCTCTAGATTATAAATGCCTCAAATCATTCATTTCTTGGAATTGATGAAAAAATGCATTTTTTGCTACATCAATCTCTTCTTCTGAATGAAAACGACGTCCACGTAAGTTCTTTTTTAGGGAAAAATAACCAAAAGCCCCACATAGCTAGATCCGGAGAATAAGGTGGATATTCTATTGCTTAAAATTTTTGTTCTCATACAGTCGGATTAACAGTTGAGTTTCTTAAACTCAACTGTTAATCCGGCTGTATGAGAAGATGCGTTGCGTGAAGCATTAGTCCTCTACCATTCACTTCTTGGAGAATTCCCGGAAGACATTTAGTGGTATACCAGTTTGCTGTTACTGTCTTCTGTCCTTCTAGGTGAGGTGATTTTGGGGTTTATTGGCGCAAGAGCCGATTTCAGCTATACTGCGCCAAACATTGTTTAATATCTGTGTCTAGACGAAGAGAAAGAAAGAAGAATTGAAGAAATAAAGAGGTCGAAATAGAGAAGGATCACTAGTACCGGTTCGTGAAGCTGTGTTTACAAAGACAGTAAACCTGAAAAAAAAAGATACTAGGACTCGGATTGGACACCCTACTCACCTATAGAAGGTGAGACCCCTGAGGGGTTCTGTCCTTCCAACTTGAGGGCTTTGACCAATCCCGTACTTCTGAAGAAAACGGCACACATTGCTTTTTTCATTGCTCGATGTCTTTTCACCATTGTTGGCGTGGGATCATCTTCAAGGACCCATACTTTGCTTTTTTGACGTGTTGGAACGTCAAAAAACAGCATGTACGTTTCATCCCCCATTACAATTTCAGAAATGATGCGGTGGCCACCATCATTTAGCAATTTAAGGGGTTTTTTTTTACTGATTCTGACACGCTCCTCTTTTGGGTGCTCAGTTAGGTTATGGCGAACCCAACGGCAAACTACTTTTTTCATATGTAATTCTTCATGAATAATTTAGAATATGGCTGCGGATCCAATGTTAAGTTCTTTCTGTATCATTTAGTAGGTACAGCGATTATCATCCATTGACGTTTTTCGTATAGCAGACACATTATCCGGGATTACTGCCGACATCGGCCTTCCTGTGTGTTCTTCATCCTGAAGAGAATTGTGATCACTTCAAAATTTTTTAAACCATCCGAATACAGTAACATGGCATGGAGATTCATGCCCAAATGCTAATTGCAGCCGTGAACGCATTCCTCTTAATTTAATCCACTTTTAAAATCATAGCACGATAATGTTCTCGCGTCAACTCCATTTTATCTTCTGTCTAA
This sequence comes from Trichonephila clavata, assembly GCA_019973975.1. NCBI lineage: Eukaryota > Metazoa > Arthropoda > Arachnida > Araneae > Nephilidae > Trichonephila > Trichonephila clavata. Next base: position 4,393 of record BMAO01029558.1, on the reverse strand, counting down.
AATTTATTTTACGCTAAACAACTTGAAGTAAGTCAGTAAAAAGGAATTCAATTTGGACGACCATGGGGGCAGAGCGTTCATAAACTTAACAGGTGCAGATAACTCATGAATGTAACCAATCGAGTGCATTTTGAATAGGACAGGAAATTCTTTTCTTATCTCATCCCACTCTACAACGCAGGGGAATGTTTTGGGATTTTAACGATTATGTTTCATTTGATGACGGACTGCCAATCTGTGCAACTGAAGTTCAGGAAAGTGTTTATTTGTTGAAGCCAATGAATAGCGATTCTGATGCAGAAACTGATAACGAAACTCTTTATCAAAACTGCTGCATTTTCTAATGCTTTACCTTGTTTAGAAAACGTGGAAACATATGTTATGCAGCAGGATGTAAATCACACAGCTTCCTTCTCTGCATTAAGTCGAAAAAAGAACTCTTTCGAGTCAGGATTCAAAAAGATTCTCAAACATCTATCAATCAATATTTTTCCAATTAACTGGCACGTAATAATTCACTACTAGTATTTTTAGCTGTTGAATAAAAAGTGTAAAATTTCTACCTATGGAAGTTTGTATGTGAGTGAGTGTGTGTGAGTTTGTGTGTGTGAATGTGTGTGTGAGTGACTGAGTGTATGTGTGAGTGTGTCTGTGAATGTGAGTGTGTGACTGAGGTGAGTGAGAGATTGTGTGTGTGTGTGAGAGCTAGTTAGTGTGAGTGAGTGAGTGTATTTGTGAGTGTGCGTGAATGTGTGTGTGAGTGAGTGACTGAGTGTGTGTGTGTGAGAGAGATTGTGTGTGTATGAGAAAGGGATTGTGTGTGTGAACGAGTTAGTGTGAGTGAGTGTGTGAGTGAGTGAGTGAGTGTGTGTGTGAGTGAGTGTGTGTGTGTGTGAGTGAGTGAGTGTGTGTGAGTGAGTGTGTGTGAGTGAGTGTGTGTGAGTGAGTGTGTGTGAGTGAGTGTGTGTGAGTGAGTAGGTGTGAGTGTGTGTGAGTGTGTATGTGTGTGTATGTGTGCGAGTGTGACTGTGTGTGAGCGATTGTGTGTGTGAGCGAGTTAGTGTGAGAGTGTGTGTGTGAGTGAGAGAGTGAGTGGGAGTGTGTGAATGAGTGTGTAAGTGTGTGTGTGTGTGTGGTTCATTATTGCAGTATTTTCCAAAAGGTAAATGCAGAAAATTTGTATTTTGTTTGGATTCCGATATAACGAATAACCCCGATTTAACGAACAAAATGTTCGGTCTCGATGAATTCGTTAAAACGGGGTCCAACTGCCTATTGTGAATTTTTTTTCAAAAATAATCTTTTTCAATATTGAAAATAATAGCTACTAACTGATATACACTCACTTACTAGAGCCCTCCAGAATTATTAGGCCAACAGAACTTGAAATTTGGCACGCAAGTTTCTTTTCTTGAGTAGAGCTATGCTAGAAATGGGTACTGAGGGAAGGGAGAGTATGGGAGCATAAAATATAATTATACTTCCGTTTGAAAACTTCAAGTTTTTTTCTTTTTAAATCAGGAGGAAGGGCTATAAGATTGTTTTTAAATGCGTTCGAAAGCTTAGTGATTGGATATCAATAACTTAAAAAAGCATAGACATACATAAAAATAATATTTTTAATTCGATATCCTCTGAAAAGATGTCGTTTTTCAATTCCTACTATAAGTTCACATTCTCCCGGGAAAAAAATTATTTATATATCTTGCTCAAATTTTCAATCGTTAATAAAATACTTTTTATTCATCCACTCAAGTTCAAATACAGTTTTTTTAAACTTGTAAGGAATGACACTTGATGTTAATAGAGTTTTTTCAAATATTAATTCATTAATTAAATTTAATTAATTAATTATAGTTTAAGAGATATATTTCAGTCGATATTATTTCTTTAGATGGCAGTTCCATTGGATAAAAAAAGTTTTTGTTAAATTTGTGATGAAGATTTAACCTAACCTGAATAATCATATGCTAGGTAGACGTCAGCATTCCCATTTTACACTGGTTTTAAGATAAATTCTTATCTATTATATTCAACTTTTATTAAAAAATGTAATTACAAATTTAATGTGGTTAAAAAGTTTTAATGTTAATTTAAAAAGTGTTTTTCCACTTAACATTGTGATTCTGTCATATGCATATACATATTTACATTAATTGTAATATTTAATAAAAAGTAACTAAAATCAAATTTTTCTTTGTTGACCTAAATAGGAATTGACTTTAATTTTTTTTAAATATTACTTGTTACTTATAATCTTGTTAGTTGGAAAGCATTGAATTATATTATCACTAAATGAATTTTTTTCTTATTGAACCATTATCGACAAAAAAAAAAGCATGCCTTGCGGAGTTTAATTTCACGCCTTTTTTATATTATTCTTCATCTTTCTCTTCCTATTCTAAACTCGCCAGTAGATAATGGGTTCCAACTCGCACTTGAACTTTATACAACCAGTTTGACGATACTAAAACAATTAAAGATGCTAATTTTTTTTCCATATTAAATTACTTCTGATGGCGATTTAGGATCTGCGCGCGTGTGTTTCTCCTTGTTTAAAATAAAGCTCTTTGATAAAACCTATCGAGACCGGTTAAAAGTTTTCATATCTCTTACGAATTTTGATTTTAATATTAAATTGCAAGTTAGTGTGTGAGTAAAAATAGAACGCCTCGTACCATTTTTTAGGTTATTTTGTAAGGGCTACACAGTTTTCAGAATATAAATGGGGAAGAATCTATCGCTGATGAGAATTCTTATGTTCAAGCAAAGTAGATTGCTTTCGGAAATTAAATTTCAATTATTTGAATTTTCAGAAATCTATACAAATAAATAAAATTGAAGTGTCTGTTTGTAATTTCAAATTAGCAGCTTTTTACTAAATGCATTTAAAGGCATATATGATACTTATATCAAAAAATCAATTTTTTAAATTTTGTCTATCTGTCTGTCTGTTTGTTTGTCTGTCTGTTTGTTCCGGCTAATCTCGGAAACTTCTGGTCCGATTTTAAAAATTCCTTCCCCAATGGAAAGCTACATTATCAGCGAGTAACATAAAATATATTTTATCTCCATATTCCTACGGGAACGGGAACTATGCGGGTAAAACGTTGACGTTGCTTACTCTCCGCCAAGTTGGCGCAAAATTATGCATTTGCTCAATAATGTAAATTTTAATAAATATTTTCTCAGATTTGTAACAAATAACTGAAACACAGTGTTATTTAGCATCTTTACAAAAAGCAATTTTTTAAATGGTTTTTTATGGTTATTATTTACGTTACGTTTGTTAAATGTCAAACTCAAACTTTGAGAAATATCGCCAAGTTGGCTAAGAATTTCTCCATTCCGACAATCCCAGATATTTTAATGCAAATTTTCTCCCACTTTTTAAAGAAGGAAACGAAATAAAGTTTTAGCGAATTGCGCGCGCGTGATATTGAAAATTTATGTTATTGAATTTCTGTTGTTAATTATAATAATAAATTACGTTTTCAGTTTTTTTAAACTAAGCTCAATTTTAGACATTTTAAATTTTATTAGTTCCAGTCAAGCAATAAAAAAATTACCATATTATATTATTTACTTTTCAATGATAATGATTACGACTTTGACAGTTATTTAAAGACCTCAACGCGAGCGGAGTCGCGGGAAAAAGCTAGTTTAAACTAAAGATTTGAGGTCCCAAAATTTAAATATAGCAACCGTAAAACAAAACGGTATATAAACAATAACAATATATAATTGTAGATAGAGATGTACGAAATCATAATTCAAAATAACTATTTATTTAAAAATAAAGAAAACTTAATTGATGTATGGGGGTGTTGTCCCACTGTTAACGAAAAACGACCTTCTTCCAAAAAAACAAACGAACTGGCGACTTTTGGCGCATTGGTACTTGTAGCGAAGCTGAGCTCGCCAACAATAATGTAACAATACATAACAAAAAGAAATTGTAAAATTAATACAAAGAATAATGTACTAGTAGGTAAGCATGAATTAACACGATTTTATTAGCTTCAGCTGTATGTAACGGAATCTTTGAACTCGATTTTTACCCGCTTTAAAAGGTCAGATTAATTCGAAATTTTGCACACTTGTCAAGGACCGATGGCAATACAATAATTTAATAATTTTGTTCCATTGTCCTGATCAGGATCATCAGGAAAAATGATTTCTTATTTCCAGATTTGGCGACTAATTCCAGATCCCATTCCCATATTTGGCGTCTAATTCCAGATTTGGCGATTAAAAGATTGTTACAACCCTAAAGCGAAAACGTTCATGGTTAATACAAATACAACAAACAAAACAGATTTATTCATCGATGAATAAATTCCAGATTTTGGCGCCTATTTCCAGATCCCATTCCCATATTTGGCGACTAATT